>CAUYTI010015565.1:0-37463 GCA_963575145.1 Galago senegalensis | reverse complement strand
CCAGGCGTTGTGGCGGGCACCTGTGGTCCCAGCTACTTGGGAGGCAGAGGCAGGAGACTCACTTGAGCCCAGGAGTTGGAGGTTGCTGTGAGCTGTGATGTCACAGCACTCTACCCAGGGGGACAGCTTGAGGCTCTGTCTCAAAAAAAAAATAATAAAATAAAATAAAATAAAATTAGTTCTATCAATAGGAAACCACCATCAGGGATAGGATGAAAGAAAGGCAAGGTCAAGTTTCCTTGCCTTTTTACCTGTGTGTAACAACAGTCCACACTGAGGGAAAATAACAACTAGCCAAGTTGGTCTGCTCCATTTTCCAACAGCCCGTCCTATAAACTTCTACTTTTTAATCCTTCTTTCCAGGCACACCAGACTAATGTGATCCTATAGTGCCTCATACTTGGTCCTGACCTATTCATACTCCAAGGTTCTGAATGATTTGGAAATTTCTTACCTCTTTACCTCAAACACAGACATTTAGCTAGAAAATGGTTCAGTTTATTAAGCAGTGTTTCTCAATGTTGGCACTATTAACATTTTGGGTTAGATAATGCTTTTGTTATGAAGGTCTGTCTCACACCGTAGGAAATTTAGCAGCATCCTGGTCTTCAATCCACTAGATGTCAGTCAGTTATGAAAGCAATTCCCAGTCCTCACCCCAATGAGTTCTGAAAACCAAAAGATCTCCAGATACTATGACATGTCTCCTAGGGGAAATACTCCTCTGTTTAAGAAGCACTGATTACTACAATACAGAAATTCCCTCTACCATGTAACACGCAGGACAGGTAGACCCCGGGCAACCTATATCAAGCATGTCTCTTTGCATAAAAACTCATGGAATTTTTCAAAGATCTGACACAGTTCCATTATAACATTATCAGTTCTTCTATCTTTTATAAGAATAAACAAAAAAATGAAAACCATATCCCTATCTTGCCATATTTTAACTTAGCCAAAAACCAAACTAAAAAACCCTTCCATAGCCTCACTATAACTAATTCAATGAATATGATATAGTGGCTCTCAGCATAGGTACCAGACTGCCTGGGTTCAAAACTCAGCTCTGTCATTTCAAAGTTTTGTGACCTTAGTCATTTCCTACCTTCTCCACGCCTGAGTTTTCTTATCTGTCAAAGGTGCATAATTAAAATATCTGTAGAGGGTTCTTACCCTCACATGGCTTAATACGACTGCAACATTTAAGTCTCTGCCTGATAGCTTATTTACTGCTATGACCACTGCAGCTGTTAGAGCTACCTTACTAAACTACGAATCTATTCCCAGTAGTAGAACCTATGGAATGTGAGGCATGGAATTATGTGGCAGCCACTCTTCCTGCCACAGAGAACACCAATCTGTCATAAGAGAAGAAAGCAATATGCAGTGGAGAGTCCAAAAGTGTCCTGGAGTCATTAATTTCCATTTATTCCCAGTTATAGCTGCCCTTTCCTTTACTTGAGTTGCTGCTTTTCCTCTGCTTTTAAGACACCCTAATTTCTTTTAACCAATATCCCTGTTAGGGGATTTAGCTGAGCTGGATTTCTGCCACTTGCATCTAAAAAGAATCCAACAAGGGGCTTGGCGCCTGTAGCACAGTGGCTATGGCTCTAGCCACATACACTGAGGGTGGCGGGTTTGAACCAGGCCCTGGCCAGCTTAACAACTGCAACAAAAAAAAATCTGGGAGTTGTGGTGGACGCCTATAGTCCCAACTACTTGGAGGCTGAAGCATGAGAATCAGCATGAGAATCGCTTAAGCCCAAGAGTTTGAGGGTGCTGTGAGCTGTGACGCTCTATCACTCTACCAAGGGCAACATAGTGAGACTCTGTCTCAAATAAAAAAAAAAAAAGAACCCAATAAGGTTTCTAAGTTTCAGATGAATAAATAAATTTGATAAGAAAGATACCAAAAGATCTAAGATTTTTAAACAAATAATATAAAACTTGACTTCAAATACTGATACATTATTAAAGTAAGGAATAAATATTACCATTTATAATTATGATAAAAGTTTTACTATCTGAATTTAGGAGTAAAAAGCTAAAGAACTCTTTCAAATTATTTTTTACTATAATCATGAGATTTAACTAAATATTGTAAATATTTACTAAATAATCTGAAAAGATTTTAATACGAATTTAATACACAAAAAATCAGATATAGTTTACTTCCAGAGTCTATAATATTTATGATGGAATTTCGTGGAGTATGAACCCTATTTTTTTGTTGTAGTTGTCATTGTTGGTTAGCAGGCCCCGGCCGGGTTCAAACCCACCTGCCTTGGTGTATGTGGCTGATGCCCTAACCGCTGAGCTACGGGCATCAAGCCTATGAGATATATTTTAAGTTAACAAAAGGCACTTAATAAATACATTAGATCATTTCCCCATAAAACGTGTGAAGTTTCCTCACAGACTAACAAGCCAACAAAACACAACTGTATGCCACAGTTACCATACTTCCCTCTATCTTGCTAGGAACTTCTGATGTGATGCTGTTACTTCCTTTACTCTTTCATGCTCAAAGGACTTTTACACGCTGTATCTCTCGGCTGGCTTCTTTTCATTCTTCAGATCTCATCTCAAATGGTGCCCTTCTATAGAGGCTCTTCTCTACTAACCTTCTCAAAAGGAGTTGCACCTGCTGCCCCACCACTTCTACTTCTTCCTGCAACATATTCCTTCAGCATACTTACCATTATCTGAATGACATTATTTGCTTGGTGTCAGTTTTCCTCACATCTAACTAATAAATTTAATAAATACTTGTGGGTGGGGAGTAAGGAGGGAAGGAAGAAAAGCTCATGGATGCACTGAGCAGCATCACTTCAAAGCAAAGTTTCTTAAACTGGCACTACTGAGATTTGAGCCAAGCAATTCCTAGCTATAGGGGCTGTTCTGTGTCGTACAGGATGTTTGCCAGTATCTGAAACCTTTAACCACGAGATATCTATCATCCCTCCCCCCAGCTGTGCCAAGCAACCAGGTCTTCTGACATTGACAAATGTCCTATTGGAGGTAAAACAGCCCCTGACTGAGAGCTGCTGCTTTTAAAATACTATTATAACCATGAAGTGCATCCTCAGTTTTGCCTAGCAAGCCACTCTTCCACTCTCCCAGGTGATCATTCCCGTATTTTTTAAAAATCTCTTCAAACTTCCAACAACCCATCCTCCATCTTAATTTGCAAGAAATGACCTCATGCAGGGTGCAGTGGCTCACGCCTATAATCCCAGCACTGTAGGAGACTGAGGCAGGAGGATCACTTGAGCTCAGGAGTTTCAGACCAGTCTAAGCAAAGCAAGACTGTGTCTCTACTAAAAATAGAAAAATTAGCCGGGCATTGGGACAAGGTGCCTGTCATCCCAGCTATTTGGGAGGCTGAGGCAGGGGGATTGTTTGAGTCCAAGAATTTGAGGATGCTGTGAGATAAGCTCATGCCCTGGCACTCTAGTCTGGGGCAACAACTGGAGTCTTCCATCTTAAAAAAAGAAAGAAAAAATGATCTTACTACATTTTCACACACAAAACATGAAAACATCTACTACCTTTTCCATACCCCTTCTTCATCAGTAATACCACACTCTACCTTCTCCACCTGTTCTTGAGGGACAACAGATGTAGGGCACTGGTTCTCCTACTTGCCTTCATCTCTTCAAGGTCTTCACATCTTCTCTATTACAACACCATTTTCCTGTCTTAATAGTGACACTTGTCAAATGAGCTCTACCTAGCTATTTCTTTCCACTTTTCCAACTCTCATTCTTTCAGCTCATTCCAATATGGCCTTTATGCCCATTGACTAAAATGAAGCTGTCCTCAAAACCTGCATCTGGCCAAATCTAAAGGGTAATTCTCCACTTCAACTTAACTGGACCCAGCAGCTTTTGACAGTTTATCACTCGCTCCTTCCTAAAACACTTTCTTCATTTGACATTTTGGATGAAACATTCTCACGAGGTTCTTTCCTACCTCATGCATTTTTGTTTTTCAGTACCCTTCCCTTTGGCATACATGCATGAATTTATTTCTCTCCACTTAAAACAAAAACTTATTTTAATTCTATTTCACTGACCAGTTCCCACTCAATTCCCTTGATTCTCTTTACAGCAAAATTCCTTAAAAAGAATCATCTACACTCAGCATCTTTTATTCCTCTCCTTTCTCTCTCTGCTAACCTTACTCCAACCTGGCTTTTTGCCCTCACCCCATACCACTAAATTTCTCTGGCAAAGCCACCAAGTAACCATCATGCTGCTGATCCCAACATCAGTACTCCAGGCTCAAGTCTCACCTTCCCTGACAGGAGCATCTGACGGAACTGACACTCCTCGCCCTCCTCCACACACTTTTATCATCAGCGTCAATGGAAGCACATCTCCCTGCCTCCACTACTACACCACCCTGTCCCTGCCACCCTCACTTCTTGTCAGGGTTACTTTAGAGCCTCCTAGCTGATCTCCTTGCTTCTTCCTTGGCCTCCTTCTACAAGCTCTTCTTATAGCTAAAACAATCTTTTAAAAATATAAATCAGACCACCTTCTTTACCTATTCAAAACCATGCAATGGCTTTCTATCACACTCAGAATAAAATCCAAATCCTTTACCAGGTCTCATAAAACTCTACATTATCTGTCCCTAGTACACTCTGGCCTCTTCTCCCCTCCCTCTCAAATGCATTCACGTCTGTCTCCTCACAACAACCTGCCTGCAGTTTCTCTAAACGCAGCAAGATTTCTCTCTCCTTGGGAACTCTGTACCTTAATATCTGTCCTGGAATGCTCTTTCCACAGACCCTCCAATGCCAAGTTCCCTAAGGTCACTGCTGAGTAAGACTTCTCAGAGAGGATGAGTAAGCCATCTATAATCCCTACCCTGCGCTCTTCCCAGTCCCCTTCCCAAATTCATAGTTATCACCACCTAATAAGCTTCCTTGCATTACGTATCAACTGTCTTACAATGAGCAGTGAACTTCAAGAAGGTTCCTGTACACTACTCCATCCCCAGCACCTAGAACTATGCCTGGCATGTGGATGGCATCCCTAAAACTTGTTGAATAAATTCATGATTAAAAATCTACCAAACAGCTTGCAAACAGGGTTAATAAACACAGAGGGGAAAAAACTGTCTTTAAAGATATAGGAGGGTTCCAAGGCAAGAGAGGCAGAGTGTCAAAAAATACATATTGAGAATGAAAACTCATAAATTAAAAACAAAAAAACCCTGGAAATTCAGGAAACTAACTTCCTAGCCAAATTAACAAAGATAACAAAGATAACAAAGATAGTCTTCTCTTCCTCTTTCTCTACTAAAGCCATACATAATACATGCACAATAGTTTTACATAAAAACTATTTTTTTTTTAGTTCTAGGTAAAACTATTAAGAAGTTTTGATATATTGAATATGAGGAACAGATTGGCAGACAATCTGTCTATCAAGAAAGTGTATAGTTTGCTAAAATAATTTAGGCAGAACATTACAAGCACACTTTAGCTTGACTGCACTTCACAGATTTTCAATTTACAAATTGAAGGTTTGTGGTCGCCCTGGGTCTGGCAAGTCCATTTGTACTATTTTTCCAAGACCGTGTAATAACTTCATGTCTCTGGGTCACATTTTGGTTAATCCTTACAATATTTCAAATCTATTATATCTGTTATAATAATGAAACTGTGATCTTTTATGTAACTGTTTTGGGGCACCATGAATAGCACCCACAAATAACAAAGAACTTAATAAATGTGTATGTTCCAACTGTTCTACCCACCAGCCATTCCCCTGTCTCTCTCCTCAGGCTTGTCTATTCTTAGAGACACAATATTAAAATCTGGCCAGTTAATAACCCTACAATGGCCTCTAAGTGTTCATGTGAAAGAAGAGTCACAGGTCTTCCACTTTAAAAGCTAGAAACAAGCTGAGTGAGGAAGGCAGAAATCTAGGTCTCTTGTCCCTTAGCTAAGTTATAAATGCAAAGGAAAAGTTCTCAAAGGAAATTAAAAGTGATTCTCCAGTGAACACAAAGGATAAGAAAACAAAATAGCCTCACTGCTGGTATGGAGAAAGCTTTAGTGCTCTGAAAGATCAGACCACCCATAACATTCCTTTCAAGGGAATCCAGAGCAAGGCCCTAACTCTCTTCAATTCTATGAAAGCTGCAGAAGAAAAACTGGCAGAGGTTTAAAGAAAGAATCTAGCTCAAGTTATCCAAAAGACCTAGCTAAGATCACTGATGCAGAGGGATACACCAACAGATTTTCAATGCAGACAAAATAACCTTATACCAAGATGCTAGCTTGGACTTTCACAACTAGAGAGAAGATTTAATGGCTAGCCTCAAAGCTTCAAAGGACAAGCTTACTCTCTTATTGGGGCTAATGCAGCTGATGACTTTTAAGTGGAAGCCAATGCCCACTTAACCATTTCAAAACTCCTAGGGCCTTTAAGAATTATGGTAAAACAACAAAGCCCAGATGACAACACATCTGTGTAGAGTATGGTTACTGAAAATTTAAAGCCCATTGTTAAAACCTACTGCTCAGTAAAAAAGAATCCTTTCAAAATGTTACTGCTCATTGACAGTGAACCTAGTCACCCAAGAGGTCTGATAGAGATGTAGGACATAAATGTTGTTTTCATGCCTGCTAACACATCTATTCTGCAGCCCATGGATCAAAGAGTAGTATCAACTTTCAAGTCTTATTATTTAAGAAATACATTTCATAGCCAGGTGCAGTGGTGGCTCACACCTGTAATTTCAGCTCTCTGGAAGGCTGAGGCAGGAGGATTGCTTGAGCTCAGGAGTTCAAGACCAGCCTGAGCAAGAGAAGAGACCCCGTCTCTAAAAAATAGTCAGGAGGCTGTAGTCCCAGCTCGGGAGGCTGATGCAAGAGGATTGCTTGAGTCCAAGAATTTTGAGGTTGCTATGAGCTCTGAAGCCATGTCACTCAACCCAGGGCTAAATATTGAGACACTGTCTCCAAAAAAAAAAAAAAAAGAGAGAGAGAGAAATATATTTCATAAGACTAAAACTGCCATAAACATGATTCCTCTAAGTAAATCAAAACCTCCTGGAAAGCAGTCACCATTCTAGATATATTAAGGAAATTTATGATTCACGGGGGGTCAAAATACAACCTTAACAGGATTTTTTAAAAGTTGATTCCAACCCTCCTGGATGAATGTGAGGGGCTGTTCAAGACTTCACTATTAGCAATAACTTCAGATATGGTAAAAACAGTAAGAAAACTAGAATTAGAAGTGGAGCCTGAAGGTAGGATTAAATTGCTACAATCTCATGATAAAACTTGAACTGATAAGGAGTTGCTTTTTATGGATTAGCAAAGAAAGTGGTTTCTAGAGATGGAATCTACTCCTGGTGAAGATGTCATGAACATTGTTGAAATGACAATGAAAGATTTAGAATATTACATAAACTTAGTTGATAAAGCAGCAGCAGGGTATGAGAAGACTGACTCTAATTTAGAAAGAAGTCCTATTGTGAGTAAAATGATATCAAATGGCATCAAATGCTACAGAGAAATCTTTCACAAAAGAAAAACCTCAATCTTTGCAGCAAATTTCATCGTCGTCTTATTTTAACAAATTACCACAGCCAACCCCAATTTTTAGCAACCACCAACTTGAACAATCAGCAGCCTTCAATATGAAAGTTAAAACTCTAGCAAAAAGACTATGAGTAGCTGAAGGCTCAGTTGATCGTTAGCCTTTTTTAGCAAGAAAGTATTTTAAAATTAAGATATAAACACTTTTGTTAGATATAAAGTTATTGCACACTTGGACTGAAGCATAATATAAACAACTTTTATATGCACTGAGAAACCAAAAAATCCGGCTCGGCGCCTATAGCTCAACTGGCTAAGGCACCAGCCACGTACACCTAAGGTGGCGGGTTCGAATCCCCAGCCCAGACCCGCCAAACAACAATGACGGCTGCAACCAAAAAATAGCCGGGCGTTGTGGCGGGCGCCTGTAGTCCCAGCTACTTGGGAGGCAGAGGCAAGAGACTCACTTGAGCCCAGGAGTTGGAGGTTTTTGGAGGTTGCTGTGAGCCTCCACGGCACTCTACCCAGGGGGACAGCTTGAGGCTCTGTCTCAAAAAAAAAAAAAAATAAAAAAGAAATCAAGAAAAGTGTTTCGGGTACAATTGTGAGGACTCCCAAGGACTTAAAAGCAGATGACTTTGGATCAACCCCACTAACAAAGAAAGTGAATTTAAAATTTAGAAAAACTATGTATCCCAGGAATGTGAGGATGATTTGATATTAGGCAATATGTTGATATATCTTACTGCAAAAACTTACAAAGAGAAAAATAATAAAAGCTAAAAAATATTTCTTAAAGATTTAATTTCCATTCTCTATAAAAATTTATAACAACCTAGGAATAGAAAGAATCAGCCCAAATGTGTTTAAGCATATTCCCCAGAAATCTGCAGTAAGCATTGTTCTTCATGTTTAAAACTGAGAAAAACTCTAATTGCGTCAGGACCACAAATTTCCTCATGTTTTCTTCATTTCTCCAAAGTCTCTCGACCTCCCTTTTTGGCCCCAACTAATAAGCAGCAGAAACTGAGTTACTGAATTTGCCCCAATTTAATTTGGACAAAAATATCGATACAACCCAACAAAGTAAACAGTTTCTCCAGGTGCAATTCATTCCTGTACACGATGTTTTCTTACTTTCTGCTCAGCTGTGCTGGTGGCTTCTGGGGTATGAGGAGGCCTCGATAATTGTGACATTGAGGTGTATGTAGACTGCTAGTGTCTGCGTCTAACCCATGTGGCTCCAGGAGCCGACGTCTCTACCTTCTCCGCTCTGTCAGGGCTTGCTGGCCTCTCCACACTCTGTGATCCGGTAACACTCTTTGAGCCTGTGTCCTGTCTTCCTCTGGCTTCTGGAGAAGGCCACCATCCCTCAGCTTCCCACCCCCACCCCCTCAGCAGGCCCAGCGGAAAAGCCTCTGGCTCTTAACTCAGCATCCGAGCAACCCTGGAACTAAGATCACCCCAAGTTGCTTGCTCAGTCTATCTGACTTAAGCCATTCTCACCTACAGAGTGTCCTGGAAGTGGCTGAACACAGTGTAATAACCAAGCCCCCAGCCTTTGACCCCCTCCCTAAAACCAGTAGGGAACAAGCCCACTACCCTAGAAAATGAAACCTCTCCTAAGCCTTTTAGTTCCTGCCCTCTCAAGGGTAGAGGAACAGCCTGAAATTGAGGAAGTATGCAGGGAGGGGGTGAGGAAGGGAGGGTTGGATTCCAAATAAATCCCTGGATAAAAAGGTCCCAAGCTGTTCCCGGAAATTTACCCAACACTTGTTTTGTACCCCTGAACTATGAGCTAATGTACCCTAAGTAAACATGTACCTCCACCCTAAATTGTGTAAACCCCTATGACATGCCCCATCTTGTGATTATGAAGTAATGTACTTGTGATATATTTTGTGATGTATGAATAAATATGTAACCCTACCCTGTGACCCCGTTCTAACTGCTATGATTGGCTTCTGTATTGCGCTAGCTTGCTTATCACCATGACTATGCAGAATAATGGTATAAAAGGCTTCTCTCCCGCTATTCAAGTTTTCTTGTTGGCCTACCACAGGAGCCCCCTGCAAGTGTATCAAAATTATCAATAAATGTCCATCAATTAATTATATCTGAAGTGGGTCCATCCATCCTTCTCTCCCATCTACCGTTCCATTTCAACAGGGAAAATGGGAACTTGCAGCTAAATGTACCTTTATTCACAAGATATTCTCTACATTTTGGCCTCCTCTTTGTCAAATTTTATGAGGAATATCTTGTAAATGAAGGTAGGTTTCACTGCAAGTTCCCATCTCCCCCATGTGTGACAACTTTTGAGACACCCTGTATCTTACTCTATTATTTATTTTAGACGTTTGTCCCCTCCAAATTCCCTCAAGTTGAGACTTGCCCCCCAATGTTGTGAGGTGGGGCATGACAGGAGGTGTTTTGGTCATGGGGCAGGTCCCTCACAAACAGATTAATGTCCTCCCTCTGAGGTGAGGTAAGTCCCCGCTCTGTTTGTTCCTGTGGGAGCTGACTGTCACCTGCCCGCTCTCCTCTGTTTCCTCTCTCAGCACGTGACCTCTGCACATGCTAGCTCCCTTCACCTTCAGCCCTGAGTGGGAGCAGCCTGAGCCCTCCCCAGAAGCAGAGACTGGGTTCATGCTGCTTATACAGCCTACAGAAGTAGATCTAATGCCCCCAGGAATACAGGAGCCAAATAAACCTCTTTTCTTCCTAAATTACCTATCCTCAGGTATTCCTTAATTGCAACACTCAATGAACTAGTACACACCCTTTGTTGGTGCAAACCCAGCCTGCAGAGCAGTAGACAGAGTCAAAGGGTTTCTGTTTCTACACAACCATTATTACAAATAGAAGGAAGAAGGAAAGGAGAAAGAGAAGGAAAATAAAACACACGCCCAAATCCAAAACAGCCAGTTCCCATCATAGGACTTGTAATATGGTCATCAATGCATAGAATTAACATCATTAGTAAGAAGAGGACTGAAAAGTAAAATAACCACATATGCTTTCCCTGTCCTCAAATAGACAGGGATAGTCTCATGGTCACACGCACAGACCCTAGAATGAGTCTGCCTGAGTTTGAATCTCAGCCCCATAACTGACGAGCTGTCAAATCCTGGGCACATTACTCACCCTGCACAGGTCTTTTTTCTTAGGTCTAAATGAGAATAGTAGGATTTCCTGCCTCATAGAGTTGTCATGGCCATACAATTAATTCATGTACATAAAGTACTTAGAATAGTACCTAGAATAGTAAGTGTTCCTAGTGTGTCTGGTAAATAAAACCAGCTTTACAAGGATGTGGAGAAACAAGTCACTCGCTAGTTATTTTCTGAGGGCTTCCCCTGTGCCAGCTGCTATGCCAGGTGCCGAGGATGTAAAGCAGAATCCGTCCCTCAGGGAGTGTGGGTTCTAATGGAGAAAGAGGGGACACACGTCCAGAAAAAGAAATAATTTAGTTAGATGACTTCAGGCACTGATCAGTCCTGTGGAGAAGCCACGACACCTTAAAATGAGAGAGAGAGGCAGCTTCGCCTGCAGGGGTCAGGGGATGTGTTTTAAGAACGGTCACTTTTCAGCTGAGAGCTGACGGAGAAGATGACAGCGGCCTGACAACAGATGGGGAAAAAACATTAAACCGAGTGGCACAGCAAGTGCGGTGCTCGGGACTCTTTCAATAATTCCCAGGCAGCTGGACTCGTAGGATCTTTTGGGAAGGCCATCTGGCAGCATCTCCAAAATATTCATCTCCGTGACCAGCGAGTTAAACTCCAGGTATGTGTGGTGTGTGTCCTACTGGAATAGTGTGCAAAAAACCCAGGGGAGGATGCCCCTAAATAGAGTTTTTTATATCAGAAAAGAATTAGCAAGAATTTAGTATCAACAGAAAAAACAAATGTCACCATATGTCTATAATATAGAATATTCGGCAGTAAAAAAGGATAGGAACAATTTGAATCAGAAACTACCTATGTTATGAAAAAAAAGTATTAGTGGGACTTAAGCCTAAAGAAGATAGGTCAGCAGAATCCCAGGTTTCTGGTTCTAATCTTACCTGAGGACTTGACACTCTCACAGTTACACGGTCTGAACATCCATGGCAGGAATTAAGAGATGATTGCATGAGAATTTAAGTATCTGAGGGTCGATTACAACAACAATTGTCTATTACAACAACAATGCCAAACCCTACCCACTGACATTAGTCTCTTTCAACAGTGGATTTCCATGGATAGCCCATCTGGGTGGTGAGCCTATTGTTTGAGGTCAGTTTTAGGTTCCCTGAGGAACTAGAATGAGACACTCCTGACAGAGACTAAAACACCACGCCTGGAGGAATAGCCAAGCCTCATTCATCCAGGAAAGTCAAGATTCAAGCACAAAAAATCCAAGTTCAAATTTCAAAATGAGAGCAGGGGTGAAATTGAGGTAAGAATGATAAAGCTGGCAGAGTGGAGATGGGCCTGTTTGTTCAGGAGGTGGCCAGGCCAGTTTAATAGGCCACGACTGAGCAAATACCACCACATGGCCAACCGGGCCCTGATGAGACTGGCTCCAAAAAGCAAGGTGGGTAGTTGAGCCTACAGGTGAAGTTTCTTTTAATTAGGTAAGAGACCAAAGCAGGAAAGAACTCACAATTGTGGTGAAACTCACTTCCTTTATTCTGTCTTTGGCCCAGTGCGTGATGCACTCACTATAGCTCTTCCTGAGCCAGCTGCTAGGAGATCAGGAGATCACAGAGCTACCCAAGGACACCTTGCTGCTCCCTGACAACCTCCCTACTCTCTTCTCCTCTAAGAGCACACAATTTCAAACAGTGAGGATACAGGGTGTTTCCTAAGAAGCAGATTCCCTTGCTAACACTCCAAACGCAGCAGTCTGCTGCAGCCCACTCTTAAAGTCCTCGCCAGGCTGACCTGCAGGACAAGAAGCCTTTGCTGCTGAGGACACATCCAGGCGTCCAGGGTAAAGGCTGAAAGAGACAGCTTTGACAACAACTTTATTAAGTAGACACATGCCAGAGAGAGAAACTCTGGGAGGCTGTAAGAGATAAAAATAAATGAGCCAAGTCTTTGGCAGAATGATGGAGAAAAGCCAAGGCCTTTCTAGTTTAATTTCATACCAACTTTGTTGACAGAAGACCAACTTGGTCCTGGAGGCATCGCTAGAATGCCTCTTCAGACCCTTTAATCAGGGGGTAGCTGCGCTTTCAACTGTATAGAGAACCAGGAGGGGTGAAACTGGCCACCCCCTGACAAATGTCACGTGGACCTTGCTGCTGGCCTCTTTTCACAAGGTCAGGTTTATTGACTATTTCTGTCTTTGTTTCATGTGACTTATCTTGTGTGGGATCTCAGAAGTCCACACACTCCTCCCCCAGTGGAGTGGCTTATTAAGAATCATATATACCAGCTCTCAGAAGTGTCTTGTAGCCAATCAATATCCTGAAAGGCTCTGCGAAATAGGCCGTAGCCATCAAAGCATGTCCAATTTCTTTCTGTTCTCACTTTTACATCTGGTAAAGGTCAGGGACTATATTTATCATAATCACACATATACACAGATATTGAAAAGATTTCTTTGCGAGCACATCATTGGAAATGAGTGTGCAAAGCCTCCCTTCCAGTTTCTGAAAACGTCACATTAAATTAAAGCACATCACGTGTTGATATGTTCTCTTCTACCAAAGGATGCAAGAAAACTTAAACGACTTTAATTAAGTTGCTCCAGCATCTCTCAGGAGCAAATCGATATTTTTTCATACTTCTCGCTACAGGCTAGAGAAATAAAGCCCAGCACCCCCCCCACCCAGCTCATTCTTTCCTTGAAACATGGAAAATTCTTCTCAAATATATTTAATTACAAGGGAGTGAAATTTTTTTCCTTTTAATGTGTCTTACCATTTTTTTTTTTACTCAGTTAGAAATGAAACCAAAGGGGGAAGAAAAAAAAAAACAGGTCTCAGATAAATCTGAGAAAATATGATGTTTTGGAGGTCTGGATATGAAAACCAAAACAAAATATATATTTTTTTAATCTCTCGGGCATTAAGAAAGGATATACGATTTTTTTCAGCCTGTAAACCAAAGAAGTACAGCCATATTTTCAGAGCCCTTTTTAAAGATTAAAAATCTAGGTTGGCAAGAAAGCAACACAACCAACTCATCACCTCAAAAGTGTCACCAGAATGAATCAGAAATTGTTCCTCTGCACCCTGTGGAAGTGGGGGGAGGGGTAATGACTTCTTCTTCTGTTCTCTTTGTAGGATAATTGGGTTTCTCTGTGTCTTTTGATTGAGGATTGACATTCCTTGCTCTGTCTAATTGCCCGTTAGGAAGAGCCGAGTCTCTGCAGCAGCCGATAGATGTTGGGCTGTATTTAGCCCGACACCAGAGCAAGAAAGGGCCACTCTGCCCTCTCTGAGGTGGCACCTTGGGGACTCAGAAAAAATAATAATCTAGGGGGATAAAAAGCAAGTTAACTACTCACATTTCTCCACCTGGGGGCTGCTACTTGTAGGAAACAAATTGCTATAATAATAGCTACACTTCTGCTACCTTCCTAGGTTCACCTTGGAGACAGATCAAAGCTCCTGAGATGGAAGCTCTTTGCTGTTAAAGGGAAAGCTAGCCAGGGCCTGTGCCTCTCTCTCTAATGGCTTTTGGAGGTGGAGGCCGTGTGCAGGTCCTGCCTCAGAAGGTCTGGATTCAAAAGCTCCTAGGCTGAGCTGCATCTAGTCTTGTGTTTAAGCAGCAGCTTCACCGCAGAGTACAACCACCACCTCTAACTCTAATTATTTGTGGCAGAAAGCAAAAGGAAATGCAGCCATTTAGCATGTTAAGTTTACCTTTTAGGATCACTCCTGTGAGCTAAAATAACATCTCAAGCCCCCCTCAGCTGACTGAGTGTACCCCCTCTTGGCCAAGGGGATCGCCAAAATACCCTAAAGCTGAGTTGCCGGCCATGAGCAAGGAGGTCAGACATGCTTTTTCAAGCCCCCCTTCGGTCTTGAAGATGTGCAAGCCAAGGGCTGTGCCAGACAAAGCTTAAACCACACCTGCAGGTCATCAGTTCCCTTAACAGATTCCCGGAGTCTGGCTGTACTGCATGATCTACCCAGAATGTTGCTGTCTGGCAAGTATCCAGCCATGTAGTATGAAAAATAGATTTTGGAAAGACATTTGGACAACACTTAGAGAACTAAAAATAGACCTGCCGTTCAACCCTGTAATTCCTTTATTAGGTATGTTCCCAGACGACCAAAAATCGCATTACAACAAAGATATTTGTATCAGAATGTTTATTGCAGGCCAATTCATAATTGCCAGGTCATGGAAGAAGCCCAAGTGCCCATCGATCCACGAATGGATCAATAAACTGTGGTATATGTACACCATGGAATACTATGCAGCCACAAAGAAAGATAGAGACTTTACGGCCTTCATGTTCACATGGATGGAGCTGGAAAATGTTCTTCTGAGCAAGGTATCACAAGAATGGAAGAAAAAGTATCCAATGTACACACCCCTGTTATGAAACTAATTTATACCTTTTATATGTAAGCTATAACCTAATAACAGCCTAAGAATAAAGGAAGGGGGGAGGGAGAGGGGAGGGGGAATGAGTGGAGGGAGGGGGATTGGAGGGATCACTTCTGAGGTTTATCTTACAAGGGTACAAGTAAATCTTTCTAAGAGCAGAATGTGAACGTTTTAAAATAATAACTAAGAAAATGGCACGAAGGCTATGTTAACCAGTTTGATGGAAGTGTTTCAGATTGTGTGTGAAAACCCCACACTGTACCCCAGAAGTGCATTAATGTACATAGTTAACATTCAATAAAAAAAAGAAAGAAAAATAGAGGCGGATGTGACTGGACTTTTCACTCAGCCATCCTGTGTCTGGCAAAGCATTTTCCGCATGGCTGTCTTGTGTCCAGCATGTGTCCAGTGGTTTGTCCCTGATTAACAAACTTCCTTATCTTAACCTACAACATTCCAAGCCTTTAGACAAAACTTCGTTTCTTTAATTACAAATCAGAGTCTCTAACCCACATATAACCTGTAGTGCCCTCGTGGAGGTGTCTTGGCTTTTCCAACCAATGTACCCACTTTCCGTGTGTTGATTTGTGACTTCACATGTAATTCCTGTCTCCTTGAAATACATAAAACCAAAGCATAACCCCCTCCCATGAGGAGATGGCTTGATCCTGGCTCCTTGAGGCCTTAGTCACACATACTGGCCTCAGAATAAACCTCTTCAAATTATTTCATTGAGTTTGAGTTCTTTTCCATTGACATACCCACTTGTTCGGGGTGATCTGTTTTCACATTATCCCAGTTTCCTCTAAGGTTGTTGTGGTAGATCTTGGTGGTCCAAGGAGTGTCAGTTTCTTTCTCTCTGTTCCAGCTGCCGTGCCAGGAAGTATTAGGAAGAGGCTGGCCCTTTCATCTGTTGGACACAGATGGAATAGTATGAGTTGATGGCTCACCAATGGCAGTGACTTCTCTCCCTGTTGTCACCTCCAGGAAAATGAAATCAATATCACCTTTCTAAAGACCTGTTTAGGAAAGTCTACTCTGAAAGATAAAGGAAAAACCAAATTGTTACTCCTACTCTCACACTCAGAACTCTTCTGTGGCTGGATGTCGGGGCTTACCCCCACACACTTGGCAATCAATTCTCGGGAAGATACCAGGTAGCTATGCTGTAATGCAAAGCAGATAGTGCGAAATTGAATTATATGGTCACCCAACCTGGTGAGATCTTTACACAAGGGAAAGAATAGAGATGAATGCCTGAAGAGGTAACTATATAATACGTAGTTTGCCAATTGTAAAAACTGGAAAAGCAGCAAAGTTTTGTGAGGAAACAATTCCTAACAGCACCCCGGGCCTGCCTGCTGTGTCTTCTGGTATTATGGACCCAGACCGTGTGATCAAGACCTGTGCTCTCGGCTTGGCACCCATAGCGCAGTGAGTAGGGCATCGACCACATACACTGGGGCTTGTGGGTTCGAGCCAGGCTCAGGCCAGCTAAACAACAATGACAACCACAACCAAAAACTAGCTGGGTGTTGTGACAGGTGCCGTAGTCCCAGCTACTTGGGAGGCTAGGGCAGGAGAATCGCTTAAACCAAAGAGTTTGAGGTTGCTATGAGCTGTGATGCCACGACGCTCTACTGAGGGCAACATAGTAAGACTCTGTCTCAAAAAAAACCCCCGTGTTCTCAAGCTTGAGCAGTAACAGATTCGCTTACTGTGCCTGGATCATGTGAACTCTGACAACACACTTGTCAACAATCATGGAGATGGAATATTAGAGAGCATTTTCTCAGTTTCCAGATACTCACTTAAGCCATCTGTCTCCAAAAGTATTACTGAGTTTGAATTTCTCCCAGCCATGAGTAGTGTGGGCACAAAGTCAGAACTAATTTGATGTAGAAAAATTAAGCCATGTTGGCTTTGTTTCAGCCAGATAGCTATAGAAAATCGTTGGTACTACACAATCAGTTAGAGCAGCCACAGCACACTGGGGTGCCACAAGAAGGTCTTGGGTGTGCCAGAAATATTTTTAAAGACCATTAATTAAATTATCTACAAAGGAAGTTCAAAGTAAAGTAAGTATATTCTGTTTTTACTCTTTTTGATCAATATAATGCAAATGTGCCATGGAAGTTTAACTATAGGTTCAAGTGTGCCCTGAGATAAAACAGGTTGAAAAATACTGAGCTAGAAGCTTCCATCTGAATCACTAAAGTAATTGGAGGGCAGCTGGTGGTTGAGTCCAGGACAGGTGGTTGAATCAGAAGTCTCATACCTTTCAGCCAGCATGTAAGGTCAGAGTTCTCAGTGGCCTGGGATTTCTTAGGGCCTGGTGAGCCAAAATGGAAAAGAACGAAGGGAACAGCTTGCAAAAGCATAGAGAGTCACTTCTTTATTCAGTGAGTCCACAACTATTCATTAAGCACCATTAACTCTCCTGTGGCTGTTATGGCGTCTCTTGCTCATGGAATCACAGGCAATATCCAGGTCCTTGTTGGAACAAATACATGTTGACTCAGATTGAAGAGTCACTTGTGGGAGGAAGGCCTCAGCAGGAGAGTTTGGGCTACAGGTAATCCCCACCTAGGTGGATCCAGGGATTCCAGAGAGGCTGAAATACAGGAAGAACAAAAATCATAACGAAAAGAAAATATCTATTTGGAATTAAGATGAAAGCAGAGCTATACTGGGAAAGTGCCAAGAGAATTATAGATTTAAATAATAAGTTAATTAGCTAATTAATTAATTAATGTTACATCTATTTCTCCAAAGAACAGAAGACTGCCAAGATATAAGTAGGATAGTGTAATTAAGGAGGTAGCCCAAGGGAACACATACCCATTTCTTGTAAAGAGCTTTATTTATGCTAAGAGCAAGGACGCAGGTGGTGTGTGGCTGTGGTAAGTAACTTTAGACTTGATTTACTAATAAGGGCCTTAGAGAAAGACTCCTTAGAAGAAATCTTGGTTGTTCAAATAGGAAGATCTGAGGGCTTGTGGAAAACCCAGGTTCACGAGTCAACCAATGGAAGATTTTAACGTCCCGCTTGCTGGTTCCCATTTGAGCATCCGCAATGAGGTGCAGAACAATTTGAAGTCCTGAGTGATGATGAGCCAGAGGAGGGCCCAGAGGCAGCAGAGGCAATTGGCATTCACAGGCAATCCTGGGCTTACTGACCCTGAACAGCTGTGTGGAGCTCTGGGCCCCGAGCTGGACCGTCAGGTATGGTCAGGAGATGGGTAGACTATGGGAAATGAATTTCACCCTTGTCCTTTGTGCTTGTCTCAACCAATAACAACCAAAGCTAATATACTTGCTTCTTTGCTTTTTTTCAAATTAGTATTCCACTCAATGCTTCTCAGAGAATATCTAATAATAATAATAATAACAATAATAACCAGAATCAGCTGTGCTCCAGATCAGGACCTGACACTCTGTTGAGCCTCTCTGCTAGGTTGTCCCCTATGCAGTGAAAGTCTTCAGAATTAGTCCTGGGTGGCTGCCCAGGAGGAAATTGGATACGTCTATTATATCATTTACTGAGGCCACCAAGGAGCCATTGAGTGAAGGTGACCTGAAGCCACAATCAACTTGGGCTAGACTCAAACCAGTGACCTTGACGTGGGAGGCCCCAACTACAGACCATATTTCTCTGACAGGCACCGGGGCTCTTGGCACATGGTTGGTTTCAACTGTGCAGCTGACGCATTAAACATTGTTTGCACTGCCACTAAAACCCTCTTGCTCTGCCCCCTTCCCAAAATAATTACCAGTTACTGCACAGATATTAAAACGGTGCTTTAAAAAATTAAAATACAGTTCTACAAAAAAGACCATTCTAAACGTAGAATTAATTGCTGTATATGCTTTGAGTTACCAAGAGACTTGACTTTATTTCTGTCACAGCAGAAAGTGCTTCACCAGGAGGAATTCACGTGGTAATCCAACCATGTCCCAGTTATTCTGCATTTAATGTACTTGAGATGTTTAATTATTTTTGATTAATTCATTTACCATTAAACTGCCCAAAGATTTCTATGTACTCTGCTTAGTGTGGTGTACACTATGTACACCACATACATAGTGTGTGTTAGCTATACAACCTTCTTAGTAAAAGCAACACAGAAGCATGGTACTGAGGGTCAAGGGAGATTTAGATCCCTACCCTGCCTCTGTTACTTACCAATTGTGGGGATGTAGGAAATAGCCGTCTCTGAGCTATGGTTTCAGCCCTGGCAAAATGGTAATTCAATGAATCCTTTATCATAGGGTATTATGAAAATGCAAAGCATTTTGCACTTGTAGCTGGTTTAGGCAAGCACTCAATACATGGTCATTATTACTGTTATTATTATTCTGTAGAGCAAGAGACTCCATAACAGCCATGGGAGAGTTAATAGTTAATTCAGTAAATAGTTGTGGACTCAACTGAATAAAGAAGTGACCCTCTATGCTCTTGCGAGCTGTCCCCTCCGTTCTTTTCCATTTTGGCTTACCAGGCCCTGAAGGAATCCCAGGCCACTGAGAACTCTGACCTTACATGCTCACTGAAAGGTATAAGACTTTTGATTGAACCTCCTATATCCAGAAATGCTAGATATCTACTATGTACCAAAGCTCTAAAGTGACAAGCAGATTTCTTGAGATAAGCCCAGGTTTCACCCCTACCATGATAAGAGTCTTTAGCAGGCCTGGTTCACCTTTGGACTCTGGCTCACATTTTTACACTTACATTTTGTTAATCCCCCCCAAGAACATTTGATTCCAGTCAAACCAGTCTCCTTAGTATCCACTGAGAACCCCTGCATCTCCCCATCTCCCCCCTAGACTGAGATGCCTCCTGTAACCACTCCTGCCTCCATTATGGGATCTCTTCCTCAGAAATTTACTGGGAAATAGCACAGGACTCAGAGAATTAAAAATTCAGAAGAGCTTGGAGAGAGTCAGGGTGAGAACAGCCCCTATGGATGTTTTACAAAGAAGAAAACCGAATATAGGCACTACCCAAGTTACATACATCCGACTTACATACAACTCACACAGACAGAGGCCATCACAGCAAGTCCCTGAGTTATGAACATCCAACTGATGTATGGCTCCCACTTAGGAATGATAATGGGTAAATGTATCTGCTCCAACTTACATACAAATTCAACTTAAGAACCTCTGTCATCCATAACCTGCCCGTTCTAGAGGGTTAAACACCTTGCTCACTGTCATACAACTAGGTAATGGGAGAAGCCAAAGAAAGATCCAGGACTCCCAAGTCCACTTCCCTCTCACCACCATGAGCTGAGCTGGGGTACGGCTGCTAGATAAGAGTAAGCACTTACAATTCCCTGGAGGGAAATCTCAGAGGTAGAAATGAAAGGAAAATGTCTTACCCACTACCTGTGTGTAAGTGTCTGTCTCCAGGAGAAAGAGAAAAGAGAGAAAGTGGAAAGATTGAGTCCTCACTGCGTAGCCGGCACCATGCTGCCATGGCCTTCAAAGGCCTCACTTTTTCCAGGCTTCACTAGTCTGGATCTAAAACCTGGAGAAAATAAGGGTCCTCCCCACCGTGATGGGATGCCCAGGAATCCCTCAATCAGTTCGGGTCAACCCATGGGGTTGTCTCACATTCTCTAATGAACATCCTCACAGCTGCTGACTGGTTGGTGTCCATCATTCTCCCTGCTCTGACTGCAGTTGTTTAGAGGATCATTATCACCACGAATGCAGCTGATAAAATGTAGACTCTGAAGCCACCGCACTGTGGCACCGTTTTGGTATTTCTGTCTGTGCACTGTCCAGCCTCACGTATCAAGCCTCTGTGTTTTTCACCATCACATCTCCTCTGAGCAGAGAACACTGCCTCTTGGCATGACACCACACACAGCTGCAGACAACACAGCTCTCAGACTTTCATTCTGCAGCTACTCAATCTGCTCTTTCTGGGTTTTCTTTGCTAATTACAGCCCGTGTTCTAAGACTTGGAAATAAGTGCATGTGGGCTCTGACAGGCAATGTATGTGGGTCTTGACATCACAATAAGATGCCACTCCAACACTTCTATCTTGTCCTTAAACAACCAAAATTTGTCTCCACACCCCTCCATTGTGTCAGGATGGGTTACCCACCCTGCCCTTCCTAAACCTCCTCTGTCTTTACACAGAAAGCCCTGTGACAGTCCCTGCCCCATCAATGAGATCTGAATTTATAGGACTACTTTCACAGCAATTTTAACACATTTGCTTTTACAAAACTGGAAAAGGTCAGAAGTATTGATTCAGTCTTTAAGCTGACAACCCAAGGTCATAGAACCACAAGCCAGGATTTACAGCTTGCAGTTGACCCCATGTCTGAGCCCACCCAGGGTCTGGCCACTGCCTTGTGCCTTGTGCCTCATATGAGACCTGGAAAAGCCTCTATGTACCACCTGTGCAACCACAATCCTCTATGAGGTTGTCAATTAAGTTCAAGAACTCAACCTAGAAAAAGTGCTACATACTCTATTCCTGGATATCACTACACCCACCATACGGCCAACGGGAGTACTTGATGGTGGCCATAGTGATATCCAGCAGTGATTATGTAGCACTTTTTCTAGGAAGAGTTGGCAACTTAAACATCAAACCTAGTTGGATTCTGCTGAGCCTGCCTTCCCAGCTCCTGCTCTCACATGCTGCTACACATGAGTGCTGCTCACAGAGTGCCTTTCCTGCAGCATTTCACCCTGCCTTGTGACCTACTTGGATGTACTCTGGAATCTCTGATGTTCTCTTACCATCGTAACTGGCATCGACTGTCTGGCTTATTATGTTAATGGCAGGCATTTCCGAGAGCAAAAACACAACTATACCTTATTTCTGATTAAAACTTCTGGCAGACTAGGTACTAGCAAGCAAAGTTGTTACATACCCTCTTGGGGACAAATAGAAGCTTCTGTTCTTAAGTATCTTTCAGTAAATTATATATGCTGTATCGTATATATAGATGACAAACACGCAATTTGTCTCCTGTTTATTAAGGGCCTGGCCCATAAAGATAGGTCAATTATGAAGAGCCACTTCAATAAAAAGTGAAATGATAACCTGGAAAATAAAACTTCCATATACACAATCAAACGTAATTCAACATACAAAGGGAAGAATGGACCCTTTGACTCTGATTTGGCCTAAAGTCATTGCAGACAGCTGCAACATGCTGGGAGCATTTCTGTCCATTTTCCACATCCAGAGACCATTTGTTAACATGAAGTTTGCAGGCAAGAAAGGGTTCCTGAATACTGGTCTCATAATATTGGAGTTTCCATTTTAAAGAGCTTTCAAGACTTGGTGCCATTATGAATAATCATTCTGAAGAGCAGATAACTGAGAAAGGCAAATTTCATAGGCAGCCACTTCTCACTGTTTATATTCCATGTTGGAAAAGTGCCAGGTCTCTTAATGTCCTGGAAGAGGTGCTACCCTTGGTCAATCATCTCTCTCGTAGGATCTGAGACACAGACGTCATAAACTGTCCCACCCTCTTTGGATTAGAAATCCCTGTGAGTGTCAAGTGGCAAGAAGACTGCACCTGAGATGGGGGTCTCCACTCGCACGTTGTATCCCTTCTCCAATTGCTGCCTCAGCCTCTGATCACAGGGAAGTGATATTAGCAGCAATGACTAAAAGGTAAGTTCCTCATAATCTTTTCCAAAGTATTTTTGGAAATACTGGGTGATCTAGCTCTCATTATCCTATGTCATGTCCTATCTTCTTTTTAAGCACAAGCCTTAAACATACATTACCCAGCTTTGCTCTATCTAAAAAGAAAACATCTATTCCTTGTTCTCAATCTATCTTGTTCTTTTTCACTAATTTCCTTTTCAGCTCCAGCCAGGCTAATGTTTTTCTACAAGGCTCTACATCTGTATTGTGTAACACAGTAGCCACTAGCCACATGCCATTATTTAAATTTATTAAAATTAACTATAATTAAAAATTCAGTTTCTCAGACACACTAGACAAATTTCAATTGCTCTATATGCCTTGAAACAAACACATCGGCTAATGGGTATTATAAAGCATAGTACAGAGAGGGGACATTTTTATTATCCTAGAAAATTGTATTGAACGAGGATGTTCTAAGGTTAAGGACAAATTATGGTTGATATTCTTATTGATGTTGTCACTGTTTTATTTTTGCAGTCATCCTAAACAAAATTTTTATGGTCTATTCTCTATTTGAGAATATCCGTTTAAACCATGATGGGATAACAGAGACCCCATATTTATCTTGTGGTTTTAAACAATTAGAAAAACCAGGAAAATGTATGAAATATCTTTTGGGTTTGCAAGCATTGGAAAAGAAGCAGCACAGAATTTGATCTTTGAAAAAAGTAAAACAAAGGTAGGTTCTTCAATTGACCCAACTTATGCCAACTGACAGTTTTTAGTCAGTAAGGAAGAGAAATCTCAACACAACATGATGTTTTCATGAGTGTCTATAGAAGAGGTAGATACCAGAGTATTATCCCACAGTGTGAGAGTGTGTAGCCGAGTTCCAACAAATGTGAATTCATAAAGAGAGGGAATTCTAGATACCTACAGACAGGTCTTTTCATGTCTTTGCTGATTACTGATCTACAAATGCATGACAGAAATCTACCAAGGACTGGAGAAAGAATCAATAAAAAAAAATGGGGCCACAAAATAATTTCCAGAGAGGGTTGTGAATAGTCTTTGTTGTCATTATCCAGAGTAGAAATCAAGTGGAGGTCTCAGAAGGTTATCACCCTCATTATGGATATAAATTAGCCCGAGCCTAAAGGATGCACTGAACCCACCCTAACTAAGCTTAAAAACAATCTACCTGCTCCTTAGTAATTAACTGTGTGTCAAGGCAACATATAATGCTTTTTATTTTTTTCCTTTTATTAAGTCATATACATGAATTCAAGAAATTCTGGCTCCCTAAAACATAAAATTTACAATATCTAGCATCCAATCAAAAATCACCAGGTGCAACAACAGCCAAGACATGAAATCAATCTAAGTCTCATCAATGGATGAATGGATAATGCAAATATGAGATATATACACAATGGGACACCATTCAGCATTGAAAAAAAAGGAAATGCTGTTATTGTGATAAATATGAATGAACTTGCAGGATGTTATATAAAGTGAAATAAGCCAAACTCAGAAAGACAAAGCCTGCATAAGTTCACTTATATGTGAATCTAAAATGTTGAATTCATAAAAATAGAAAGCAGAATTGTGGTTACCAAGGGCTGGGGAGATACTGTTCAAAGTATACAAAATTTAAATTAGGAGGAATAAGTTCAAGAGATCATACAAGATAGTGACTATATTGTCAGTATATTCTTGAAAATTGCTAAAAGAGTAGGGCTTAATATTTTCACCACAAAAAATTGTAAGTATGTGATGTAATGTGTATGTTAATTATCCTGATTTAACTATTCCACAATGTATACATATTTCAAAACAGTATGCTTTGAATGATAAGCATATATAGTGTCTTTGTAAAGTAAAAAAAAAAAATCACCAGATGTGCCAAGAAGCATGAAAAAATATGACCTAAAATAAGAAAAAAATCAGTCAGTTGAAATTGACCACCAAATGGCATAGAAAACAAACTTACCAGACAAAGATTCCTAAACAGCTGTCAGAACTATCAGAAATATGCAGTATATGAATAATAATGCAGAGGAAAACATGGATATAATGTGGAAAGAAATGAAATCTATAAAAGTAGCCCAAGTGAATCACTTAGAGATTATAAATGAAATATCTAAAATAAAAAACATACATTAGTTGGAATCAACAGCATAGTGTACCCTGGGGGAAAAAATTAGTTTATTTAAAGACAGCAATAAAACTTTTCCAAAATGAAACACAGGAGAACAAAAGATAGAATGAACATGTGGCATGATATCAAATGATCTAAGAAATATGTATTTGGAATCTCAGCACATGAGTAGGTGATGATTAAAATAATTTTGTAAAATACTGGCCATTTTTTTCAAATTAGATGAACACATAGAACTCACTGAAAGAAGCATCTCAATAAACCCAGAAAAGAATAAAACCATGCAAATATATATAATAACCAAATTGATGAAAATACATGATACATAGAAAAAAGTTTTGGAAGAAACAGTAAATACAAAGAAATGAAGAAAAATTTTCCCATACATCCAATGAGAAACTACACAGGTTAGAAGATGATACAGCAATATCTTTAAATATAGACAGAAAAACATGTCTACCCAGAATTCTATAACCAGCAAGCATAGTTTTCAAAACAAAATTGAAATAAAGATTCTTTAGACAACAAAAGCAGAGAAAATTTATCTATAGCACACTGTAAGAAATGATAGAAAAATTCTCTCAAGCAAAGGAAAATAATAACATATAAATTTTAATTGATTCAAAGGAATAAAGTATTAGAAGTATGGGTGAGTATAAACATGTTTCTCAAATTTTTAATTTTTTTAAAAGGTAGCCCACAGCATAAGAAGTCATGGAATTTATACATATTTGTATTAAAATTTAGTCAGAATATATGCCTTAAATTTCTTGATTACAAATGAAGTGGTATCATTTTATTTGAAAATAAGACTATGATAAGTTAGAAGATGTCTATTGTAAAAACTAGAGCAACCACTAAAAAAAAAGTTATACTAAATGAAACAATAGAGAATATAAAACTACATGCTCTTTCTCTGAGAAGATGAACAAAATTGAAAACACTTCAGCCGAATGATCAAGAAGCTAGAAAACACAAAAATAACTAAATCAAGAATGTAAAATGTGGCTCAGCACCAGTAGCTCAGTGAGTAGGGCGCTGGCCACATACACCAAGGCTGGCAGGTTGGAGCCCCTCCTGGGCCTGCTAACAACAATGACAACTGCAACCAATAAATGGCCAGGTGTTGTGGTGGGTGCCTATGGTCCCTGCTACTCGAGAAGCTGAGGCAAAAGAATCGTTAAGCCCAAGAGTTTGAGGTTGATGGGAGCAGTGACGCCATGGCACTCTACCAAGGGCAACATAGTAAGACTCTGTCTGAAATAATAATAATATATATAAAATGTTCAAATTTTATGAACACATAGAACTCACTGAAATAAGCATCTCAATAAACCCCGAACAGAATAAAACCATACAAATACATATAATAACCAAATTGTTGAAAATACATGACACATAGAAAAAAGATATATAAAATTCACAGAACCTACAAATATTACAAATTATAAGGGACTATTATGAAGAACTTTATGTAGAGAAGTAGCCATCATTGATGATGCTTAAAAAAATACAAAATATTGAAGTTCATTAAAGAAGGTAAATGAATAGTCCCACACTTAATTTTAAAAATTGAAATCCACATTTAATAATTCCACAAAGAAAACTTCAGAGACAAATACCTTCATTTGCTGATTTTAGTTAACATTTAGAAAACAATAGCAGTTATATACAAACTGTTCTAGAACCTAGAAGAAGAACCCTTCACAAATGACTTTGGGAGGCTAGATCCTGACTCCAAGGCCAAAAACAAACTACAGACTAATATCCCCATGAGCACAGATGCAAAACTCCTTAACATGCTTTTAGTAAATCAGATTTAACAATCTATGCATTGTGACCACTGGGGCTCATCCCAGGAATGCAAAGTTGGTTTAACGTTCAAAAATCAATCAGTATGATTCACTAAGTAGAGTGGTAGACAATCAAAATGGAACCATAGGATGATTTCAAGAAAAAGCAGTTAACAAAATTCAACACACATTCACAGTAATAATTCCCAGCCAACTTGGAATAGAATGGAACTTCCACAATCTGATAAATTTTTCTTCCTCTTTTTTTTTTTTTATTAAATCATAGCTGTGTACTTCAATGCAATCATGGGGTACAGTGTGGTGTTTTCATAGACAATTTGAAATATTTTCATCAAACTGGTTAACTTAGCCTTCATGTCATTTTCTTAGTTATTGTGTTAAGACGTTTATATTCTACTTTTATTATATTCTACTTTTAGAAAGATGTGCTTGTAGCCTTGTGAGATAAACCAGAGAGGTGACCCCTCCAATCACCCTCCCTCCACCCATCTACCCGCCCTCCCCTCCTGGATGGCATCATTATTAGTGGTAAAAGACTGAATGCGCTCTCTTGGGATTGAAAAGGAGGCACAAACACTGTTCTTATCATTTCTATTCAACATTATTTGGAAGCTTTTGACTCTGATAAAAAAAAGAAACATGAAAATCATGCATATTGGAATGGAAGAAATAGAATATTTTTTGCCAAAGACTCAAATAAGCACTTAGAATCCCAAGAAGTCTGTCAAAAACAGCTAGAAATAATAAGTGAGCTTAGCTACTTTTCAGGAAACCAAGCCAATACTGTGTGCAAAATGTATACACTTAGATGCAGTCATCTAAGTTTATTGGTCACATATTTTGATGCTGCAGCAATGTCAAATTGCTATAACAGTTTCCAATACTTATTCTCAGTTTTTGTACATCTCTTACTATGGGTTGGTACTAACAAGTTGCCAGACTCCTGGCACAAGTCTGTAGACCACTGCCCAAATGATACTGTTGTGCCCAGATCATGAGGTCCCCAAGAACCACCAGGGAGCCAGGGTCCGATGCAAAAGCAGGAGAGAGAGTTTATTCAAGCTTGCGAGCCTGGGCCTCCAGTATCTCAGAGCAGCAAGATCGGGCTGTAGGCCCCGTTCTAAGGGGGAGGGTGGCTTTTATGGGTGAGGGGAAGGGAGTGACCTCTATGTGAGGTCGTGCACCTTTCTGATTGGTAGGGGCCACTGAGGTGGCGTCATGTGCCTGTGTCCTGACTTCTGAGAACCTGAAACTTAACTTGGAAACTTAAGCTTAAGATGACATCAGTCTTGTTCTTTCAATACCCTGTTATTGCTAAGGGGAATCTTCCATTCATTCAGGAATTCTTTACAGACATAAGGCACTTTGCTAAACACAGGGTTCCCCTAAACGAGCAAGACTCACGTTCTCTGACAGGACCTCTAATACAACATGTGCATTCATTACGAGCAGCTTCTCATAATGAATATTTCCCAGACAATGTTTATACACATAGCTATATACATGACGAGAAATCATTTGCCTCTGATGAATACAGAGTGAGGAATAAAGAGGTGTGCTGCTCTGGAAAGTCTTAATGATGGGAGCTATGTTTGAATTTGTCACAGAGCAGCAACACAGCAACCCAAACTCACCCACATAACAATGAGCTTAACAGTGAGAGCTAGATGTTCCCTAAAGGTTATTTTTTCATGAAATAGATTTCTATAAAACCTGAGATTAGGGAGGTAAAGAATGGTGTTGGGGGTGGGGCAACACCACCACACACAAACCCTTTCCCCTCCTCTTCCTCTCTTCCTAAGATAAAGACACAAAGGATCTGGCCAGCCCCACTCTTCAGAAGTCCATACCAAAAACACCCTAAATCTACAGGCAAACTGTGAAATTCACCAGCCCCTCTGGCCCCATATAAAAGTGGTCTCTAACTGCCCTTGGGTACAGATGTTACCTTTGAACTGCCCAGGCAGGTCACACTGCCCTTTCAATAAATCTGGCCTGAACATCTGTGGCCTTGTCTGGGTGCCATCATTTACATGTTTCAAATCTCCCTCTTCCAAAGTCTTCCAAACCCATTCATATTTCTGATTCCCTAGTAGGCATGATATTCATGGCTGAAATCCCTAGAGTAAATGTTTCTCTAAAGAAACATCACACAACATGTGAGCAACTTCTCACAATGAATATGTCCCAGACAACGTTTATACACATAGCTATACATGATGAGAAATTATTTGCCTCTTTGTTTCAACAATCTCTATAGCGCAGAATCAGAAGGTGTTAGAAATGTAAGATCCTTAAAGTTCAGATGATAACAAACTTTTGCAAATAAGGCAATGAGAAGTGAAAGCTTTTTAAAGTTCATGTGGCTTTCCTGAAAACATGAGACTTCAGATCCCCCCTGCCTGTAAATCCAGGGCTCTTTCCTTGTGCCACACACACCTCCCCAGGGGTAAAAGAAATGAAAAGCAGGAGCTGCTGGTGCTGTCACTGCACGGAAAGAACAAACCCAAATGAGGCGTCTGTTTAACAGAATAATAGCTTTAATCTAAAGGGCAAGCCCTGTCTGGAAAGGAATGAAGAACTGGGCACAAGTTCTCTGGGTATCTACTTAAAGAAGTATGGAAAAAGGATCCCAGGAAATAATTTAAGGAAAGGAAAGAGAAATGAGGTATGGGGAAATATGTTCAGAAACCATCATTAAAACGATTCGGCAAATCTGAACATTTTAGGTCATCACTAATCCTATAAGCAGTCCACTTCTCCTTACCTGACATCTACATCCTAAAAGCTACAAGTCAGATTTCAAATGTCAATAAAATGCCAGTGTGACATTGACAGCAGTAGTGGCCCCAGACATGGCATTGGCCAAGCTAACAAGAACATTGACATTGAAAAACTAATCACAGCATGGATCCCGTTCATAGCTAATTTGTTGGTACTGCCAACATCCAGGTCCTTGTTTCAACATAAATGCCATACTGTGAGGACCTTATCCTCATACCCAACCAGCAAAAGGTCGTAAAAGCACTTAAACCAAAAGCATCAGTCTTCAAAATCCAGAGACATATGGTAGCACATCCTTGTTTCCAAAATTAAAAGTCCAAACACTGGACAAACTACTTTTATAAAACAGACCTCTGGAAATTCCATCATTTCAGACCCTTTCTCCCCATCAACTCTCTCCTTTTGGCTGAACCAGAACACTCCTTAGTTCCCTTAAGACTTAGTTCCCTTAGTCTTAAAAACAGACTGCTGGAGCCAACTGTATAGTTTCTGATTCAGCAGGCCTGGGTCAGGGCCTGCGAATTTGCATTTCTTACAAATTCCTGAGTGTTGCAGATGTTACTGGTCAGGACACCAAACTTGGGAAGAATTGCTGCCTTAGGGCTGTACTTATCCTCCAATCTCTCACCCCAGTTTATTAGATTGTTAATAACACATGAAGGCCACATAGGCAGTGATCAGTGCACCTCCTCCCGAGATCACGTGGGCCTCCCCCATCACGTGGGCGTCCTCCCCCATCACGTGGGCCTCCCCCATCACGTGGGCGTCCTCCCCCCATCACGTGCACCTCCCCCATCACAAGCCCTCTTCCCCTTGATCTCTTGCACATCCTACCACAGGAGACAAGCAGAACTCAGCCCAGGGTGGATCCAAAGTTGGGCAACAAATATTTGTTGTATAAGTCAATGGACAGATCAACGGATGAATGAATGAATGAATGAATGGTAGAATTGTGAATCAATGAATGAAAGTATCTGCATTCAGTTTGCATCAGAAGACATTTGGCAACCCTAAATACACTGAATTAAAACACTGCATAATCAAGAAACCCAACCAAAATGATTCTGTCCCAGAAGAAAGAAACTGTCCTAAAGATAAATTTCCCATTATACTTTGTGAACCACGGAGAGCAAATTCCTCGCACTTTTTAAATAATCACATTTTCCTTATTTCCAGGTTTTAAATGTTTAAACATTGAGCCCCAGCCTCAGGGTATCTTTCCCTATGATCAAATTATGTTAATAATTTTAAATCAAATTATTTATAAATCTTTGAAGAAATAATACCTTTCTTAAGTCAAGTACATTGCACCTGCATGTAATTTTTCTCCCTTTGGGCATCCGCTGAGTCATAAGAAAAGGCCATGGAACAGAACCAGAACCAGAACCAGAGAGACCGACACTGTTGGGAGAGACGCGAACGGTGTCTGCGCGGTGACTGCCTTAGCACAGCCAAAAGTAGGACCTTGGGTGACTTTAGAGAACTGAGGCGAGGAGCAAGGGTCAGGCCCGACCAGCAGAGACCCAGGGGAGGCGCCAGGGCCCGGAAACCGCGCCCTGATGCAGCGAAGCTCAGCGGCTTTAACTGAAAGTGCGATGGAGGTTAGAGGTCTAGATGCCCCTTCCGACACCAGCTGTCACATCTAAGATGTCACAACGTTCACACCAGCACCTTCCAAAGGAGGGCGTCAAAACTGAGATGTCTGGAGCGGTTCTCAGATGTCTGAACGTTTAGGTCAACAGCCAAATACGCGCAAACAAATCGTCCACGCCCCGAGACCGGCTTGCCACTATTTTTAATGAGCGCCACTGTCACAAAAGGCAGAGACCACGTCAAACAGGAGAGGACCGCTCAGAGAAAACAGGCGGCATGGAGAGCGGAATGTTTTCAAAGTATATATGATCTTTCGAAGGTGAAAGAAAATTTTACTCTCCTAAAACACACACAAGAAAAGTGTAAGTTTTTTATAAAGTTCTTTTAGAACCGACCACTGTTTATATTGAATAGTAAGGAAAACTCGGTTGCAGAGACAGTGGTTGTTAGTCCTGACCTGAGGGGCAGCTCGATACAGTTGCTTCTCCAGCTGGGGACTGTCCCCCCGCAGTGTGGCCTCTGTGAAGGGCGCGCACCTGGGCAGGTGCAGACAGCCCGCCTGACCACTGCCCTGGTCTCAAGCGTGCGGGCTTGTGGTTGCACCTGTGAGACGACTGGATGTGTTGAGCCGTCTGATTGGTTGTGAGTTTAGCAACTAGGCCCTTACATGTAAATCCAGCCCCAGGGAGAGCTGTCCAGAAGACATGCTCATTGTCACAGATAGAAGCATCTGAGATTCTACAGGCAAATAGGAACCCTCACCATTACAATAATAATGAACCAATAAATCATCTCTATTTCCAAAAGTTAGGTGAATGATACCCAAAGACTGCTGCTCAGTATGATTATAAACAATTTAAAGGAAATAGACTGGGATTGATCCCTGTCACACTCTTAGCAGCTCCCTGAGCCTAAAACTCTTCTAGAACCACCAATTAAGATGATAGTCTCCTGAGATTGCTCTAAGAGAGACTAAAGCTAAAGGCCCTTTAGGCTAAGACAGTCTCAAATGCTGGTCTTTTTTCTACTTCTGAGCACTGTATACTTGGTTCTCCCCTCCCTCCGTCCTTGCTCTGTCTTCTACCCATCAATAGGGCTCAGCTCAGGCACCATTTCTGTGAAGAAACTTTCCAGTGATTGCTATCCAATGGCTTCTCCTTCTCTTCTGGACAGAAATCCAGGCTTCCTACTATGACATACTAGGCCCTGCGTGGTAAGGCCCTAGGTCGTCTGCTCAGCTTGACTCCTCACCATTACTCTAGAATTCTGTATTCCAGACCTAGAGTGACATCCAGCTTTCTTAGACCTCTGGACCTTTGCACCCACTGCACGAAGACGGTTCTGATGGCCATTCCAGAACCAGAGCTCCAGAATTGCTTTGAAGGGTAGAGTAGGCAGTGGCATCAGTGCACAGCTTCCCAAGGAGGTACCTCAGAGGTGACCACAGTGATGCATAGTGTTCATCAGTGAGGCATACAGCACATTTTCTAGAATGAGTTCCCAAACTTAATTGTCTAGTTTCGTATGTTATTTATTGTAATCGCTACAACACCTATGTGGTGTTTAACATTAGACCTATACTAGAATAGAAAAGAAAGGCTTAGAGAGGTTTAGTAACTTATTTAACCATAGGGCTGGTGCATTGGAAAACTAAGATCTGAATATAGGTTGATTTTACTACAAAGCCTGTGTCTAGTTTTTGACTTAACACTATGAACCGTTGTCATGAGTGAGTACATAAGAGTAAATCCCCAAAAGGAAAGGGACCATATCTCACTTCCTGGCATTTTGTTCCCATCATTCAGAATAGGGCCTGGTATATAGGAGAAGCTCAAGTGTTTGTTGACTGAATAGTCTTACTGGTCCAGCGTGTTCTCCACCATCTGTGTGCTCCTTAAGAATGAGTATATTGATCACCGTAGCGTCCTGAGATACCAGCCCAGTGTTTGACAAGTGAACTACATATTCTCTCTCTCTCTCTCACACACACACACACAAACACTGCTTTGTGCTAGCTCATGTAGGTGATACCAGAATTTTGTCTTTGGTAGGTTCTTGGTCTCAGTGATTTGAAGAATGAATCCATGGACCACAGATCAGTGGTAAGCCAGGATTTATTTACAGAAAAGAATACAGAAACACCAGAGCTCCTGGCAGAGAGAAACCAACCAAGTTGGGAGAAAAGCTCTCTCTCTCCCTCTCTATCTTTCCAGGCTCCTTTTCCAGGGGTATATGTAGTAAAGTAGGGTCTTCTGTAGTTACATTTAGCAGGACTCAGTAGTTACATTTAGCTTGCAAGGGTCCTCTGTAGTTACATTTAGCCTTGAACTCCATAGCAAATGAATGGCTATAATCCCTTTCATTCCCAGGCCTAGGAAATAGGGGGTCCCCTGTTCAGCTGCAAGTACAAGGGGAAGAAAACCTAAGGTGCTGGTGTCTCCCCAGGAGTTGTCTGGTCCCTCTGGCTACTGGAGCTACTTGCAGGGAGGTGGGAAGGGGTGGGCCTGCCTACCCTCCAGCCCACTAGTTCCTCTGCTCATTGCCACCGCACCAACACTGCCAAGGTGGAAGCAGCTGGTCCAAGCCCCCAGCTCCACTGAGCTGGCTGGGACACCACCCATCCTATATCATAGGGACTTAGAATCATACTGGTTTTGAGCATGTATTGTTACCAAAAAAGATCTCGGCACTTAAAGGTCAAGAACTGCACCTTCTGGTTTGGGATCTTTCCACACTGACTAGCACAATGGTTGACACATACTGAAGGCTTGAAAATACCTTTTTCATTACTCCTCTTTTTGTCTCGAGAAGTAAATGAGATGATGAGTTGACCCTTCTAAACAGATTGCACAGAAAGCTTAGGTATCACTTGCTTGAGTAACTCTGCCTTCTCCCTTCTAGTGAAACACGTTTAGCTGTGGAAGTTTGAAATCATCCACCCATTGGACGGGCCCACCTGGAACATGGGCAAGGACAGAAATGCTACCAGGTCAAAAGCTCTATGGTTTCCCGTGACGACAATGTGTCAGAAAAAGCCTTCCCCTTTCTTCAAAGCTGATGGAGACCAGGATATGGGTGACAGAGGAGCGTTAACATTTTAAGTCTGGAAATTAGAGGTTTTGTCATTCCTCAGGAAAAAAAATGATGTGGCCTTTTAGAGCCTGCAAGAGCTGCTGCCAAATGTCTGTCCCCATGAAACAAAAACTGTGTTCAAGTCTAGATAATTACCACTGAGCTGTGCCAAGTCCAGAAATCCTTCTCAGCCAAGCAGCCCCAGAGGGAGTTGAGATTTACATTTGTAATCATTTACCTTCAAAAAAGTTAGTTTGTTGAACCAAGCTTCACACATATATAACCTTGGGATTAGATCTCATTTAGACCGGAGGCTGAACCTACCAATATCAACTAAGTAAGAGAAAGGCAACCTTTTTTATCCCTCTTTAATTTAATAGGGGGTATTTAGAGGAGAAATAATTAAAGAATAGAGCAGCTGAAATATCAGAAGCAACACTGCCTTTGTTAACTTCATGTAGCCTGTTTTTCTGGAATTTTGTAATCTCAGAAATGAACAGACTGTTTTTCATCTCATCTCTAGAGGACTCTCTTAGACTCAAGAGAGATGAAGTTCTCAAATCCACCTGAGCCCCTTCGCCTGTCTGAGCAGAATCAAAACACACAGAGGCCCAAATATTTGGACAAATAACAAAAGTAGCCAGGCAACAGATATTTCAAAAAAAAAAAAAAATCATCCGAAAAGGCCAGATTAAGTCGCCTGCCTCTCCTTCTGATAAAGACACAGTCTTACAATTGTCACGGAAAACATTCGTTGATGTTATAATTGCCTGATGAGTTCAAAATAAGTCCCTACCTTCTGGTTTAGATCCCACTGGTTTACGAATTCAGAATCATTAACAGACTGTGTGTCAGTGCCTTAAGCTTTTTTTCTTTCCGATTCTCCCTGGGAAAATCAGTTCCTGTTGACCTCTCCACCTTTGCCCAACAAAGGCACCGAGTAAGCAAGGAGCTTCACAATGGAGGCATCTGATCGCAGTTGCTGGAGGAGGGTGGGTGCTGGAGAGTCTGGGCCTCTCAAAAACATTTCCCTATTGGGATTCACTGGCAGTGTTAAAAAAAAAAAAATCAGCGGCCCCTCCCTCCCCGTTGAAGTGTGACAAGGGTAATATATTACTGCCAACCCCGTGAGAGTGCTCCGAAGCTTCCTTCCAGCTGTTAGAGTCGATGAGAAAAGCCATGAGTCTCGTCAAGTCCTTTTGCTCCTTCACAGCATAAAACTGTCACTTCATTAATTAGATGAGCGGGTTGCCACGCGACTCCACTAGGCTCAGTCTTCATCACTGATCTTTGTCAATTTTGGTAATAAAACCTCAATTTAATAATCCCCTCTCGCACATTAGTAACTGTTTTATGATGGAATTTCAGTTTCCTGGTGGCACTTGATTAATCAGTCTGGGGAGGTCTTAAATAGATATATTAGGAGTTTAATTAAAAGGCAAGCTGCAAAGAGACCAACTGGAAGGAAGACACAGTTCAAAGGAAACAAGTTCAAGTGACTATATGATACAATTAAATATACTAGGTCATCAGTTTATTATTCGAGCATTAGTCTAAAGGCAGACAAACTCACTATCAGCATGGCTACGGAACTCCCACTTTCTGCCTAAAAAGTTCCATAAATGCCCTTTGTTCACTCTCCACCCACCTGCCATCCTCCTCTCCTCCCCCCACTGGCAGTGACTCAGCTTCCTCGGATAGCTCCTGGAGCCCTGTGTATGGAAGCTGGTGATAACCCTTCCTGTGTCTCTTCACAGCAGGGACTGACACATCTTCCTTTTAGGAATAGACTTTGGTATAGTTTGGACAGGGTTTGTCTGACGCCTCCAAATCTCATATTGAAATGTAAGCCCCCAGTGTAAGACAGGACAGGAGGGGTTTGGGTCATTGGGGGTGGATCCCCCATGAATAGCCGAATGCCCTCCTTAAATAGGTGAGTTCTCACTCTGTCAGTTCCCAGGAGAGCTGGTTGCTAAAAAGAACCCAGCATCCCCCTGCCTCACAACCTGTCTCCCCATGTGATCTCTGCACATGTCAGCTCCCCTTCCCCTTCTGCCATGAGTGGAAGCCGCTGGAAGCTGGAGCAAACTCTGGAGGCAGATGCTGGAGCCTTACTTCTTGTACAGCCTGTAGGACTGTGAGAAAATGGTTCCTCTTTTCTTTGTAAATCACCCAGCCTGGGGTATTCAGTAACACAATGGACTAAGACAGACTTCATAAGAGGTTTAGCAGCAAGCTGATACCTCTCCTGTGGCTCGGAATCTCAGGTGTTAACGGAGTATACCTTAGAAATGTGTAGGGATAAACAGAACCGAGGGAAATAGGCTTCCTCTGGGCACAAGTCGTGGGTGAGGAGCAGTACAGTGAAATGGGAACTGCCTCAGTCCAGCATGAAGAGAAGTAGGTTCTGGATCTAATGCCACCACTATCCACGAGGAATTTCCCTTGAGTGAATCAGTTAATCACCTGAGTGATTTTAAGAAACCATTTTCCTCTCTCTCTCTCTTTCTCTCTGTCTCTTTCTCCCTCAATTTTCTCATTTCCAAGACATCTAACGCCCTCAAACACTCCTTGTCCCCATGTGCAATGCTCCAGCCCCTCCCTGATCCTGCTGGCATGTGACAAATGCTTTAGGATTCCAGGGGGAAAAGGTGGCTTTACATGTGAAATTGGAAATACGTGGGGTTCAGCCTTACTGATGAAATTAACTGGGGACTCCATAAGGCAGCTCCATCACATTCCTACATTACATGATGTATCTTCCTACAGCAAAATCTGGGGCCTGGGGTTGGGCGGAGGGGAAGCTGAGTGCTGTAATAGCTGGTTTAAAAGGAAAGGTCACTGGGTCATGCCTGTGGCTCAACGAGTAGGGCACCAGCCCCATATACCAGAGGTGACAGGTTCAAACCCAGCCCTGGCCCCCCCCCCCCCCCCAAAAAAGCTGCCAAAAAAAAGGCCAAGTCCTATAATTTTTTCAGCTATCAAAAAATATCAGAGAACCTTTTGAATCATTGGAGTCGAAGAAATCAAAGGTCTATGTTAATAGTTAAATTCTATGTTTATTGCAGCCCAATTCATAATCGCCAGGTCATGGAAGAAGCCCAAGTGGCCATCGATCCACGAATGGATCAACAAACTGTGGTATATGTACACCATGGAATACTATGCAGCCATTAAGAAGGATGGAGACTTTACATCCTTCATGTTCACATGGATGGAGCTAGAGAATGTTCTTCTGAGCAAAGTATCACAAGAATGGAGGAAAAAGTATCCAATGTA
>CAUYTI010015563.1:0-15285 GCA_963575145.1 Galago senegalensis | reverse complement strand
GAGATACAGGTCCAGTTTCATTCTTCTGCATTGGGCTATCTAATTTTCCCACCACCACCTTTTGCATAGGGTGTCCTTTCTTCAGTGTGTGTTTTTGTTTACTTTAACTAAGATCAGTTGGTTGTAGCTATATGGCTTTATTTCTGGGTTTTTTGTTCTGTTCCACTGATCTCTGCTTTTTACTTTTCTGTTTTTTCTGTTTCAGGTTTTATTTTATTTTATTTTATTTTGAGACAAAGTCTTGCACTGTCACTCAAGCTGGAGTACCGTGGCACAATATAGCACACTACAACCTTGAGCTCCTTGGCTCAGGCAATTCTCCTGCCTCAGCCTCCTAAAAAGCTAGGACTGCAGGGGTGTACCATCCACACCTGACCAATTTCATTTTTATTTTCAGTTTTTTGTAGAGATAGGGTCTCTATATGTTAGCAAGGCTGATCTTGAACTCCTACCTCAAGTGACCTTCCTGCCTCAGACTTCCAAAGTGCTGTGATTACATGCTGAGCTACCAGGTCTGGCCATGTGTCTGTTTTTATAACAGTGCATATTGTTCTGATTATTGTAACCTTATAGTATAATTTGAAGTCAGATAAGGCGATGCCTTCAGCTCTTTTTTGGACAGATTATTGCTATCAGTAAGAGTAGACCTTCCTGATTTGGGAGGGGGGATTTTTCAATATTATGTTAGTATAACATAATGTTAGCTATGGGCCTTGCATATGGCTTTTTTCAGTTGAAAGAATTCCCTTCTTTACTATTTGTGGAATATTTTTACTATGAAAAGGTATTGAAATTTTTCAAATGTCTATTGTGTCTTTTGAGATGGTCATGTCTATGTGGTAATATTTAAAATAAAAAATAAAGTGGGCTGATAGAAAAGGGTTTGTATATGGACCATCAGATCAGGAATTTATCTGATCATGTAGGTTGAAAAAAATATGTTCATAGATGATAGGGTATTGAAATGTTTTCTTTCTAAGCTTCAAGCTTATAGGATAAGTGAGAACCACTAATTTCCTTTTTAAAAAGGATAAAGTTTTGGTTATCAATGTTTCTGAATACCACCTAAAGTAACTACATTAATCTGTTTGTTAAATAATTTCAAAATTTTGTAGCCATCTTCCTAGTTTTGTGGTTTTAATGTTTTTCTTAAAAGCTAAATAAGACAGGATTTAAAAATTCCTGGGCTGTTTTCTTTGACCACATCAGAAGCTGATTTCTAATGGTTTCAATCAAGGTCTGATTCTTTAAATTGTCATTTAGATGTTAATGAGGATTATAATTTCCTCCACATTTGTTTGAAATTGAATGATCAATTAAAATACACACTAACCCCTAAATTGACAGGACTTCTAAGAGATTTTTTAAAAGGTATTTAAGGGAATAGTAAAATAAATGATGCTTGAATGTTTAAAAGCCCCACAATTCTTTGAAAATCCCATTTTAATTTAGGGAGAAAACCCATTCCATATGAAAAGTGCTATGAAGAACTGAGCAGGGCAGTGGGGGTGTTCATGTTCTTCACCGAAAGGAAGGGATGCATAGAAACAGCAGAGGCAGAAAGGTGGAGACTAATGGAGACAGAGAGAGAAAGTGGCTTCCAACCTCGTACCTGAGCATCAGCTTAGACAGGATGGATGTCAGCCACATGAATGGAAACATCACCTAAGGTCTCAGGAAAACAGCCCCAGCAAGGGGCTCTGTAGCCAAGAATGACAGAATTGTCAGAGCCATGCTCTTTCCGGGGAATACACAAATCTAAACAATAACCATACAGGGTGACCGTATAAGAGTGATATATCCCCCAAATTCTACGCTGCATACAACTTCCTGGGACATTTTGTGAGCTCAAGGTGGGGGGGAGGCAGGAAGAACTCACACAGAGATTGAATCTCCTTCCATCCAAGCGAAACAGAGAGTTGGATTCAACTACAATTCGATTCTTTTTTTCTTTTGAAAAATCGAGCATTGCGCTAGCTGAGCATAGCGGTACACACCTATAGTCCCAGCTACTTGGGAGGCTGAGGCAAGAGGGTCACTCAAGCCCATGAATTTGAGGTTACTGTAAGCTTTGATGCCATAATATTCTAGCCAGGGCAACAGAGTGAGACTCTGTCTCAAAAACAAAATAAAACAAAACAAAACAAAAGAAAGCATTGGGCCATATTTTAAGCATGAAACTTTTTTGGAAGCAGAAGTAAACTGACCACTTGAGATAAAAATCTTCCATCCCTTTGAACTCTGCATTGTCTCACTCCCAGTATAAATGTCAGATGCAAGTAGCCAGGAGTAAGCCATATACTTTGTGGTTGGAATAAGAAAAACTGATGAAGGCAGGTCTGTAATGTTGGAAAGTTACTTACATTTAACAGGGACCTTCTGGGTCTCATGCTTCAGAATAGAGGCACTATAGAGAGACCAGAACTCAGAGTTCAATCCGGGCTTCATCACCTATTAGCTATGTGATCTGAAGCATGCTTTTTATCCTCTCTGTGCTTCAGTTCCATCATTTCTAGGTAGAGGTATAATAGAATACCCTATAATATTCTGAGGTCAGACAATTAAGTTTGTGAACTCATCTTAGAAAAGTGCTAACTGCTGAATATCATCATGGTCACCTTCCAAAGCCAATGCCTAGTCCACCCTTCAAAGCACTATGGATGAGCTTGTGAATTTAATCATTAGGCCTCATCCTACCATGTCCATTCCAGAAAGAGTTCCAGAATTGCTTGAAGGGTGGACTAGGCACTGGCACCAGTACATGGCTTCCCAGGGGGAGTACTTTGAAGGTGACCACGGTGATATTCAGCAATGAGGTGAGTAGCATTTTTTCTAAGACGAATTTGTGAACTTAATTGTATGACCTTGTATGGAGATGACTAAATAAGCTAATATGGTCATAGCACTTTAAACAGTGCCTTGCCCAGGATTAGTACTTAGTGACACTAACATGTGGCTTAAAAATAGTAGTAATTTATTAGTATTGCTCACAGTTCTGGGGTTGACTAAGCTTCTCTGGGCATTTCTGGATTAGGGCTCTCTGTGGTTACAACTGGGCAGTAGCTAGGGCTAAGTAATCTTTAGGGCTTTTCACTCACATGTATGATGCCTGGGCTGGAAGAACTCCAATGGCCTGGGCTGGAGCAGCTAAGCTTGGTGAGCATTACCTTCTCTTCCCAGAGAGTGTCTCTAGCAGGGCAACCTTGGAATATTCACATTTCTACATGGTGGCTGAAGACACCAACCAAGAGTGGGTGTTGCAAGAGATCATGGAGGAAATCACATGACCTTTTCAGACAGCCTTAGAATCTTAGTGTCACTTGCATTGCACTTCATTGATGAAGAAAATAACAAAGCCCACCCAAACTCAAGGGGTGGGAAAATAGACCCTACTTCCAGGAGGAGGAGTGTCAAGGAATGTGCAGCCCTCTTAAACCTACCCCATCCCATCAGGGTGACTGTGGGTAAACCTACTAAACAATGGGCCCCTTCCCGGCCTCTGGAGTAAGCCCACGTCACACTTCTCCTCCATCTGAAATTACATTTTAGAGATTATCCTTGGTCATGCTGTTCTGATTCTGTCCTGTTCTTGATGGAAATGAGTTTTTCAGGAGGGGAGATTATCAGGGCATAGCAATAAAAATTGTCTCTTAAATAATTGTGTCCTGGAAAGGAGGCTTAGATATTACATGCAAAGCAACAGTCTCCATCTGGGCGCACTGACCTATTAGGCATAGTTGTGATCCCTTCCAACACTTGTATTGTAATACCTCACCTTGGTGCAGCTTGGGCTTTTGCTGAGGAATACAGCTAGAATGAAGAAAAAACATCCTTTTTACCACATACTTATTAAAAGCAGCCAGGCACCCTGAAGAGATTGTGATACAATCTGATGTCATTACCTGGAGTGTGAGTGTCTTCAGGAAAAAAAATGATGCTATTTTTAAAGTTAGCTCTGGTGTTAATTGTGGTCTTTGGTATGGCCTCACATACAGGGTAAAGGGAAAATACTAAAACATCTGACTGCACTAAAGCTCAGGGCCTTTCCTCCTGCCATGATTTACCAAGTGTGTGAGGAAAGCTGGAAAACAGGGAGACTGGTTTTTCCAGAGGTGGATTGTGACATTCTGATTTTCACATCCTTGCAAGGGTGTTCAAGAAAGAATTGCATGGGCAAAAGTGTCAAGGTATTGTCAAAGCACGAAAATTATGTCTTCATTTTAATTCCTGGCACCAAGTCCCATCCTAACCTCCTTTCATCAGAACTTAAATGTCTTCCAATTAATGAAAGAATGAAATTCCATGTAATAGAACTGGCTTGTTGTTAGGAGATAAGTGGGCTGAGCAAAGAGCACTAGGTAAATTTGTAAAATCAGCTCAGATGGTCTCCAGCCTTCTCCTCTTTGATATGCTGTTGGGTCTGCAAAATCTATTCTCTTCCTAGTAACTCTAGCAGATAAGGTGGGCTGGACAGTTTTTTCAGTGTAAAATTATAATGTTAATCTTATGCACTAGGAAGCATATAGGATTCAGCATCAGATGATGTGTGTTTCAGAATAAGGACAAAAGGGGTCAGAATGGCCCAGATTTTGCCAAGAAATTGCTGGAGGTCGCAGTAAACAATGGGATCAAATGACCTCCCCGTGGGCTGTCAAAGGCAGCTTTCTGCCTCAGCTTTGCAAAGCAACTAAGTTGCAGAGAAGCATAAACAAACAGGCTGGCTTGGAAATGGGACTCAAACATGCAACTCCAGGTGAGCCTTTAGGGCCAGCAATGCTCATAGGTTTGAGGGTGCACACCCAGCTGTTTCTTGTGTGGTGATTTTATCCCCAACGTCTACTACACCAGCTGGTGGAGTTTTATTTCCTTGTTGACTTTTTACTGCTACCTGGGGAGTCTTGGAAACTGTAAACAAAGATTTAGAGCACTAACAGAGTGTCAGGCGCCAAGGTGGTGGACTCTGTGCAGGTACTAAAATCCAGCAACGTGTGGATGGGCAGGTGGTGTGGGGGTCCCAGTCACGTGGGATGGTGGGGAGTAGTAAGTAGGAGAAGGCCAGGAGCAGAAGTGGGAAGAGAAAGGGATCTGATTGCTAAAGGCCCACGTGTTCAGCACCCAATGCTTAGGCACTTGCAGGAGGTGCTGTTGGAAGAGCTGGAGTCCAGACCCTGCTGCTCAGAGTGTTGACTGCTAATGGCTCCCAGGGGCTCCACTCCCCCAGAACTGCCCTCAATTAATGCCCAGTATTAATTAATTAATTAATTAATGCCTATTCTCTCCCATCAGGAGAAGCCTAAAACAATGGTTGACAATATAGGGATATGAAAGGCCAGATTCCTTGCTTTGAGGTCAGGATCAGCGTGTCATTGTTGTGATGCATACTCCGAAGCCTATTGGGTCAGGCTAAAAGCACATTATACCTGAGAACTCATCTTTGCTTGTCTTCTTTCTCGACATATTCTGTCTGCTTTCCTTCCCTAGATGCTTCTTGAGAATCTTCCCTCAAGAGGACTTAAACCTTGTGCACCTGATTGTCCCAGTCTAGGGCTCTGCTTCTGGGGACTGGCCTCAGACAGCATTGAGCATTTGGGGCCCCTTGCCTGGTTCCAGCCCAGGAGGAGGCATGCGAGTCCCTGAAGCAGGAAGTCTCCAGAGAGGGATATTCAGGGCAAATTCTCTAGTTATGTGTCTATGTGGAAAATGGCAGGTAGGGGTTGAAGACTTACTTTGAGGAGCAAATGTCAGCTCCCAGGGAAAATGAGTTGGCAGAGGATGGGTGTCAGAGCCTTAACCAAGAATGTGTGATTAGAGCACTCTGTAAGAGAACCACAGGCAAATCCAGTGCCAGAGTGGAGTCAGCAAAGTCAAGGACAGACGTGAAGTGCTGTGACTTGTGAGACACATGTATGGCTCACTCAGTCTTTGGTTTGTTTGTGGCAAGGCCCAGCCAGTTTTTAGCCATGTGAATCTGAGCAAGTTAATCTTCATATCGAAAACTCAGCTTCTTCGTCCGTAAGATGGCATATAGCATGCATCCTAAAATAGTAAATATTTTATTTATAAATGTTATTCTAAGCCACAGTGGGCAAGGCAATTTTTAGCCTGCTATAGTGAGGACCTGAATTTCTAGGTAAGACTTACTTGTAGATCCAGACTTGAAAAGCAAATACACGAAATGCTTTAGGATACAAAATAGGGGCTAAAATAATGACCAGGCCAACTAGAAAGCCCATAAAGTTGCTTATATGGCTACCTGTGGTCCTGCATTGCAAGGCCCAGTATCCCAGAGCTGCCTTTTGGCATCTTCAGAGCCAGCCTTAAGGGAAGTAAGCCATTGGGGTGTGGGGAGGGCAAGGGAGGGGCAGCCGTGGAGAGAGAGAGAGCATGAGATGCCAAGATTCTTCCATATTTGGCCATTATTAATTCAGAATTGGACACAAGAGGGCACACTGGGGACAGAAAGTTGGCTGGTCAATAATTATTGACCTAAAGTCTGAAGTTTCAGGAGACTGTTTTTCTAGTTTGGCAGACACTATGTTCACAATGCCAGATTCCTAGTGCCCAAATCAAGCTGGAAATTCCCAGAGATAACAGCAGCAGCAATTCTTAGCCCAGGACTGCTTTCTACTCTCTCTCTCTGTGCTTCTAGTACGGAGCAGTATGGTTCTCCAGAGTTAATATGCAATTTCTTTATTGAGGAAGTTTTCTCAGGGGAAATCTGGGAGTGAAAAGCAAGAAAGAGAAGGGCAAGAGCCAAGTGAGTTTCAGCTGCAGCCTGAACCTATGGAGGAGCTTAGGGGTATAAATTATACCTTAGATTATATTATGCACCACCTCCAAGCCAAAGGAGCTAGATTTCCACTGTCCCAAACCAGTCTGTCTCTGAATTAGTGCCACCCTTGAAGAGGTAAAATATCAGGAACTTCTATCTCTCAGCAGCCACTTGAGGGGTCCAAGCGTGGTCTCTTAGAAAATCATAGAGATGGATAATTATAGGCAAAATACTTAAAAGGCAATGAAAGGACCTCTGAAAATGTAAAAGGAATCCAGGGAGATCTGAATGGAACACCAATGGATAAGCAACCACTCCGAGGATTATATGAAGGTCCTGGAAAGGCGAGTCATTTCTGCAAATAGGTAGATAAAGGACTTTTTTCCTGACATGTTTATTGTATGTGTGTTAATGTGATTAAAATGAGAGCTTGTAGGTTTGACATTAGAGATGTGAGTTTCAGTCCCAGCTTCAGCTCCTACAAACTTTGTGACCTTGTGCGAATCATTCAGCCACCTTGGGCCCCAGTTCCTACATGTGTAAAATGGGTTTATTCTTTTTGATTTTTCTTATTACAAGTTAATATTTTCTGCTGGCTCTGCTGCCTTTTGACAAAGGTGTTTTAAAATATAAAATAGATTTTAGAAAATATATTAAAATAGATTTTCAAATTTTGAATGTAGAAAATAGATTTTTCAATGTTGTTTTGTAATTTGTCAGGGTTTTTGCCTTTATATTTCAAGTCATAATGCTAACCATTCAAACAAGGACTGTTCCTTTCATCATGATGTAATGTCTCCTTCTATGCTTCTTGGCCTGAGTCCAATGTCCCCTGACTTTCATATTGCCCTATTAATTTTTATTTTGGGGGATTCTTTGAGGGTACCAACAATTAGGTTACACTGCTTGCATTTGTTAGATGAAGTCCTTGTTATAACTGTGTCCCACCCCCAAGAGGTGTGCCATACACTGTGACTCCCCATCCTCCTCCCTCCTCCCCTCTCCCCACTTGCTAATTCCCTTATCCCCCCTGTATTAGCTCATCTACTGCCTTCATATTAGAATAGAGTACTTTGGGTTCTTGCATCTCCATTCTTGTGATACTTTACTAAGAAGAATGTGTTCCACCTCCATGTAAGTTAATACAAAAGATGTAAGGTCTACATTTTTTTTAGTGGCTGAATAATATTCCATAGTATACATATACCACAGCTTGTTAATCCATTCCTGGATTGGTGGACAGTTAGGCTGTTTCTGCATGTTGGCAATTGTAAATTGAGCTATAATAAGCAGTCTAGTGCAAATGTCCTTATGATAAAAGGATTTTTTTTCTTCTGGGTGGATGCCTAGTAATGGGATTGCAGGATAAAATGGGAGGTCTAGTTTGAGTTCTTTGAGGATTCACCATACTTCCTTTCAAAAAGGTTGTTTTAGTTTGCAGTCCCACCAGCAGTGTAAAAGTGTTCCCTTCTCTCCACATCCATGCCAGCATCTGCAGCTTTGAGATTTTTTGATGTGGGCTGTTCTCACTAGGGTTAGGTGATATCTCAGTGTAGTTTTGATTTACATTTTTTTTAAATTAAATCATCGCTGTGTATATTAATGCAGTCATGGGATAGAATGTGCTGGTTTTATATACAATTTGAAATATTTTGATCATCAAACTGGTTAACATAGCCTTCATGGCATTTTCTTAGTTATTGTATTATTTATATTCTACATTTGATTAGGGATGGTGAGCATTTTTTCATATGTTTGTTAGCCATTCATCTGTCTTCTTTACAGAGGGTTTGATTCCTGTCTCTTGCCCAGTGATATATAGGATTGTTGGGTCTTTTTCTGTTGATTAAGTTGAGTTCTCTATAGATCTTAATTATCAAGCTTTTGTCCAATGCATAATAAGCAAATATCTTTTCCCATTCTAAAGGTTGTCTGTTTGCTTTTGTTGTTGTTTCTGTAGCTGTACAGAAGCTTTTCAGTTTAATTAAGTTCCATTTGTTTATTTTTGTTGTTATTGCAACTGCTTCAGAAGTCTTCCTCATAAAATCTTTCCCCAGGCCAATATCTTCATGTGTTTTCCACATACTTTTGTGAGAGCCAAACTAGCTCCATTTTGTTGTTTACAGCACAAGCCACAGTACAAGCCCCATTCCTAGCTGTTTACTGCATAGCCTTCCTGCCAATGAAACCTGCAGGGCCACTCCCTGCTGCCTTCCCCCACCCCAGTTGCACAGCCACTGTGCTGTAAACTGAGTCACCTTAGGCAAATAACTGCTATAATAAACAGTAAGTTTCTATTACCTTGAAATACAGGTAACCAGGTTGCACCAACTCTAGCCCCCGGTTAAGGGACTCTCCACCCCTCACCTGTACCAATCCAAATTTACCTTTACTAGTGAAATCATCTGCCACCAATGCAAATCCTCCTTTACTTCCTCCTTTACTAATGAAATCACCAACCACCAATGAAAAGTGTACTTGTACTGGACCCTACCCCTCTTGCTTTCTGTACCCATAAAAACTGCCTTCACCCCGAGTTCGGGGCTCATCCTCAGCTTGCATGCCAAGAGAGTCCAGGCCCGGGCCTCCTGGGCCTCCCTGGTCTGAAATAAACTCATCTCATGCTTTTTACATCAGAGCGTGTCTCAAGTTTGTTGGTTGGGGTTAATTTGGGAGGCTTTTTCGGACCCAACACTTTCTTTGAGGATTTTTAATGTTTCATGCCCTAGATTTAATTCTTTTATCCATCTCGAATCAATTTTTGTAAGTGGTAAGAGGTGCAGGTCTAGTTTCAGTCTTTTACATGTGGTTATTCAGTTTTCCAAGCACCATTTATTGACTATGGATTATTTTCTTCACTGTATGTTTTTCCTTGGTTGTCAAAGATCAGGTGGCTGTAAGATGTTAGTTGCATCTCATGGTTTTCTATTCAGTTCCAAATGTCAATGTGTCCATTTTTCTGCATGATGTTTTGATCATTATGGCCTTGTAGTATAGGCAAAAGTCTGGTAGAGTGATACCCCAGCTTTATTTTTATTATCAAGAATTGCCCTGGCTATATGGGATTCCTTCTGGTTCCGTAGAAAATGAAGAATTATTTTTTCCAAATTTGAAAGTATTATGATGCTATTCTGTTGGGAATTGCATTGAATCTGTAAATTGCTTTGGGTAGTATAGACATTTTCACAATGTTGATTCTTCTCAACGATGAGCATGGTTTGTTCCTCCATTTGTTAATATGTTCTGCTATTTCATTTCTTAGGGTTTTGTAATTTTCCTTGTAGAGGTCCTTTTGTTATGTATATTCCTAGGTATTTCTTTCTTTCTTTTTTTTTTTTTTTTAAGCTACTGTAAAGGGAATTGTGCCCCTGATTAGCTTCTCAATAACAGCCAAGATAAGAAGCTAATCAAGGGCACAATTCCCTCTACAGTAGCTTCAAAAAAAAAGAAATACCTAGGAATATACATAACAAAAGAGGTAAAGGACCTCTACAAAGGCTAGTGATTTCTGGACATTGATTTTATACCCTGAGACATTGTTGTATTTTTTGCTCACTTTCAGGAGTCTTGTGTTTGAGTCTTTGGGGTTCTCTAAGTATAAGATCATATCATTAGCAAAGAGCAAGAGTTTGACCTCCTCTGCACCCATTTGGAAATCCTTTATTTTCTTCTCTTGCTTGATTGTATTGGCTAAAACTTCCAATACTATGTTGAATCATAGTAGCAATAGAAATCAACCTTGTCTGGTTCCAGTTCCAAGTGGAAAAGCTTTCAGTTTTACTCCATTCAGTATAATATTAGCTTTGGGTTTGTCATAGATGGCTTTGATCAGATTAAGGTATGTGCCACCTATGTCTAAATTCTTAAGTGTTCTAATTAGAAAAGGATACTGAATTTTATCAAATGCTTTTTCTGCATCTATTGAGAGGATTCTATGGTCTTTGTTTTTGCTTCTGTTGATAGGGTGAATTACGTTTATGGACTTACCTATGTTAAACCTGTCTTGCATCCCTGGGATGAAACCTACCTTGATTGTGATGAATGATTTTTTTAAAAATTTGTAGCTGTAATCTATTGTCTAGGATTTTATTGAGAATGTTAGCATCGATGTTCATTAGTGAAGTTGGTCTGAAATTCTCCTTTTGTTTGGGTCTTTTCCTGGTTTTGGTATCAGGGTGATGTTTGCTTCATAGAACATGTTGGGGAAGATTCTTTGTTTCTCAATTTTTTTGTTTTCTCAAAGCAAATTCTTTGTTTCTCAATACTGCAGAATACTTTCAATAGTATGGGTATTAGCTCTTCTTTGAAGGTTTGATAGAATTCTGGTGTGAAGCCATCTGGACCAAGTTTTTGTTTGTTGGGAAATTTTTTATTGTTTCTTCAATCTTGGTTCATGAAATTTGTCTGTTCAAGAAATCTATTTCTTGATTAAGTCTAGGGAGGAGGTATCATTCCAGATATTGATCCATTTCCTTCTCATTGTCAAATTTCTAGGCATAGAGTTTCTTTTATTTTTTTTATGCATAGAGTTTCTTATAGTACTCAGAGATGATCTTTTGTATCTTTGTGGCATCTGTTGTTATTTCCCCTTTATTGTTTCTAATTGAGATTATTAGAGATTTTACTTTCCTTTTTCCAAATAATCTGGACACAGGTTTTATCTATTTTTTCAAGAAACCAACTTTTTGTTTTGTTAATTTTCTGAGTGGTTTTTGTGTTTTCAATTTCATTAATATCTGATTTAATTTTGATTATTTCTTTTCCTCTGTTGGGTTTGGTATTAGATTGTTCTTCTTTTTTTCAATGACATAAGATGGTTCTTGAGTTTGTTGGTGTGCTCTCTTTCTGTTTTTTGAATGTAGGCATATAATGCAACAAATTTCCCTCCTGAGATTGCTGTATCCTTCCGTTCTTGAGATACGTTGCTAAGAAGAATATGTTCCAGCTCCATCCATGTAAACATGGAAGACATAAAGTCTCCATCTTTTTTAAGGCTACAAAATATTCCATGGTATACATATGCCACAATTTGTTGATCCATTCATGGATTGATGGGCACTTGGGCTTCTTCCATAACTTATCAATTATGAATTGAGCCCTACTATGGAACCAATTTATAGCTTTCCTATGAAAGCTATAACCCAACTATAGCCCAAGAAGAGGGGGAGGGAGGAGAGGAAGAAGAGAGAAGAGGGGAAGATGGGTGGAGGCAGAGTCATTGGTGGGACCACACCTAGGGGGCATTTTACAAGGGTACATGTTAAATTTACTAAGTGTAGAGCAGGCATCCTCAAACTATGGCCTGCGGGCCACATGCAGCCCGCCTAGGACATTTATCTGGCCCACTGGGTGTTATTGATGCTTCTGCTGTCTTGCTTAGCAACTGACTCATCCCGGGGCCTGCAGTCTGGCGCTCTAATGATCTGAGGGACAGTGAACTGGCCCCCTGTTTAAAAAGTTTGAGGACCCCTGGTGTAGAGTATAAATGTCTTAACATAATAAGAAAATGCGGTGAAGGTTATGTTAACCAGTTTCATGAAAATATTTTAAATTGTATATAAAACCAGCACATTGTACCCCTTTATTGCATTAATGTACACAGCTATGATTAATTAAAAAAAAGGATTACTGTATCCTATAGGTTTTTGTAACTTATGTTGTCATTATTGTTATATTCAAGGAATTTAACAATTTCCTCTTTTATCTCTTCCTGAACCCAACTACTGTGTTTCCTCCAAAATAAGACACTATCTTATATTTATTTTTTCTTAAGAAGACACACTAGGGCTTATTTTCAGGAGATGTCTTATTTTTATTAAGTACAATACAACAATCTACGTTTATTCAAATACAGTTAAGTCATCTTCTTCTGGAACCTGACAGGGTGAGCTGACTTTGTTGGTGGGGCTGGCACTATTGATGCATGAACTCCTTTTCCTTAGCCATTCACACATGCACAATAGGATGCCTGCAACCACAGTTACCATAAGTGCACCTGCACAAGTATAAACAACTTGGAGAAAGGAGCTATGGCAGATAAAAGGTATTCCAGTCTTCCTTACCACTCTGTGCCAAAATGCAGGTATACTGCTTAGCCACGCCCATTACTAGGTCTTATTATGGGGTAGGGCTTATACTTAACAAATGCATAAAAATCCTACTAGGGCTTATTTTTTGGGTAGGTCTTATTTTGGGGGAAACACAGTATCATTCAGTATAAGGAAGACTTCCAAGTATTTTATGGGATGAACATTCTTGTTGGAGTTGGGTTCTACCTTTATTGCCTTGTGGTCTGAGAAGATACAAGGTACAATTTCTATTCTTTTAATTGTGAGGAGATTTGATTTGTATCTAAGGATGTGGTCAATTTTAGAGTATGTACCATGGGCTGATGAGAAAAATGTATATTCCTTAGGTTTGGGATGTTGTGTTCTGTGTATGTTTATTAATCCCATTTGTTCTATGGTCACATTTAAGTCCTTTGTAATGTTCTTTAGTTTAAGTTTAGAGGATATTTCCAGTTCTGTCAGAAGGGTGTTAAAGTTCCCAAGATTAGAGTGTTATGGGATATCATATTTCTCAGACCCATCAAGTTCTGTTTCATAAATCTGGAAGCATTTAAGTTGGGTGCATAAATATTTAAAATTGAAATATTTAAAATCCAAAGGTGACTGGATTTTTCTCACTTGGAGATACTGGGTACCCTCTACTTCTGCATTCCCCGTCTGAGCCAAGAGTTGCCAATTTCTAAAAGTCCAGAATGAGTGAGTTTCCAAAACATGTATTAGGTGGTCACATCTTTTTGTGAGTTCTCTTGGATTTTCATTTGCACATGCTCTATGTCTCCCATTGATTTTACAACTGCACTGGATATTCTCTGCAGCCTCCTCTCACCTTCTTTACTCCACTCTGTGCCTAGGAGACTGGCATTTATGTATTCATAATGAGACCAGAGTTCTTTGGCTGCAGTTGAGTTTGGCTATTAGAGATACCAGTAGACTAGATTATTACAGGATAAAGCAGTCAGGATTTTACTCACCCATTTCACTTCCTGCAAAGTAATTTCACTTCCTGCAAAGTAAAGCAAGTTGACCAACTGAGTCTTGCTCTGAAACCCCAGAAATCTGAGTAAGAATTGATAACTATTGTACTGCACCACTCAATTTTCAGTAGGAGTTTTTTTACATAGCAAAAGCTGACTAATAGAAAATATGACATCTAAAAGGAAGAATTTAAGACAACATAGCTATTCTTAAATGGAGATGAATGCCTTTGAAGGCCAAAAAAAGGAAATTAACCCAGAAGAGTAACTGGGATTGCATTGAAGACTCACTTGAAGAAATGGGTCTTTGCTGGACAACAAAACTACAAAGCTTCCAATGGGAAGTAAGAGTCTTACTGTTTAAGCTTATTGTTTGAAATCAGAAATAAGTTTGAGGTTCTCTCATCCATTAAATGAGGCTGAAATAAGTTCTTAAAACCAATGTCTGAACTACCTTTATATAAGGCAATTACAAGTAGCAGGGAAACTTTGGGAAATATAGTCTTTCATCCTGGACTTAGCCTTAATTTCTGATGTAGTAGATGAGTAAGTTTATCACTTCATATCAGTGCAGGTTAGGAGCCTTGAGTTGCCAATATAAAACCTGATTTTTGCCTAAATGTTCTTGGACCATGATGGCAATAGATATTAAATATAAATCTTCAAGATTGAGAGACATAAGGGTAAGGTAGGGAGAACATAGAGAAGAGAAATGCCCATTCAATCATAAAATTCAAAACACATGAGGAAATAATGCTAAAAAGACAGTAATAAAATATACAGCCAGAAATGAATTATCTTTATATTAAATAGAAATGACAAGAAATTATAACCCATAAATCTTTACTAAAATAACTACTAAAAAATTTATTTTAGGCAGAGAATAAAATGCCCTGAGAGGTATGCAGGGATAAAGTGGATACTGAAACAATAGTTAGTACAGAATATGGTAAAATATGTTGTTAAATTTAACTTGCTAGTGACTTCAAAAAGAATAGTGTTTTTCATATAACTATATGGAATTCAAATAACACCAACAAAATTATATATGGAAAAAGTGTTCACTAAATAATAAAAACATACTAATTTCTTGGCTTATTTTGGAGGAGGGCAGAGATGCTAAATAACTTAAATTATGTTCAGAATTTCTATACTTAAGTAAAAATGATTAAAAATTTTAAAACTATCAATTAATCAGAAAGAAAAAAAGAAGCAAATAAAGAGCATATTAAACATAAAACATAAAGCAACTAAGTCCACATAGAAGAGAAATAAGAATAAACATAAGAAGTTTAACTTGCATCTAAGACAAGATTATTGAGGCTCGGCGCCTATAGCTCAACCGGCTAAGACGCCAGCCACGTACACCTAAGGTGGCGGGTTCGAATCCCCAGCCCGGACCCGCCAAACAACAATGATGGCTGCAACCAAAAAATAGCCGGGCGTTGTGGCGGGCGCCTGTGGTCCCAGC
>CAUYTI010015561.1:0-37341 GCA_963575145.1 Galago senegalensis | reverse complement strand
TACGTTGGAGTTCTCTGTGGATTCTGGTTATTAAACTTTTGTCAGAGACATAACCTGCAAATATCTTCTCCCATTCTGAGGGCTGTCTGCTTGCTTTACTTACTGTGTTCTTGGCTATGCAGAAGCTTTTTAGTTTGATCAGATCTCAGTAGTGTAGTTTTGGTGTTGCTTTAATTGCCCAGGGGGTCTTCTTCATAAAATATTCTCCCAGAACGATTTCTTCAAGTGTTTTCCCTGCACTTTCTTCTAGTATTTTTATAGTTTCATGTCTTTTAAGTTTAAATTTTTTATCCAGTGAGAGTCTATCTTTGTTAATGGTGAAAGGTGTGGGTCCAGTTCCAGTCTTCTACAGGTCGCCAGCCAGGTCACACATCACCATTTGCTAAATAGGGAATCTTTTCCCCACTGAATGTTTTTAATTGGCTTATTGAAGATGAAATGATGGTAAGTAGCTGGGTTCATCTTGGTTCTCTATTCTGTTCTATACATCTACCTCTCTGTTTTTGTGCCAATACCATGCTGTTTTGATCACTATTGATTTACAGTATAGTTTGAGGTCTGGTAGTGTGATTCATCCTGATTTGTTTTTATTTCTAAGTAGTATCTTGACTATTCAAGGTTTTTTTCTGATTCCATATAAAACGAAGTATTATTTTTTGATGTCTTTAAAGTATGACAGTGGTGCTTTAATAGGGATTGCATTAAAATTGTATATTGCTTTGGGTAGTATGGACTTTAACAATGTTGATTCTTCCCAGCCATGAGCATGGTATGTTTTTCCATTTGTTAACATCTTCAGCTATTTCTTTTCTTAGAGTTTCATAGTTCTCTTTATAGAGATCTTTCATTTCCTTTGATAGGTAAACTCCCAAATATTTCATCTTCTTTGACACTAATGTAAAAAAAATAGAATCCTTGACTGTTTTTTCAAATGGACTATTGTTGGTATATACAAAGGCTACAGATTTATGAGTATTGATTTTGTAACCTGAGACATTGCTGTATTCCTTGATCGCTTCTAAGAGTTTTGTAGTCGAATCCCTAGTGTTTTCCATATCATCTGCGAAGAGTGAAAGTTTGATCTCTTCTGATCCTATATGGATACCCTTGATCACCTTTTCTTGCCTGATTGTGGTGGCGAAGACTTCCATTACAATGTTAAAAAGCAGTGGAGATAATGAGCAACCTTGCCTGGTTTCTGATCTGAGTGGAAATGATTTCAATTTAACTTCATTCAATACAATATTGGCTGTGGATTTACTGTAGATGGCCTCTATCAGTTTAAGAAATGTCCCTTCTATACCTATTTTCTTAAGTGTTCTGATCATGAAAGGATACTGGATATTATCAAAAGCTTTTTCTGTATCAGTTGAGAGAATCATATGGTGTTTGTTTTTTATTTTGTTTATGTGATGAATTATATTTAAAGATTTATGTATATTGAACCAGTCTTGAGACCCTGGGATAAAACCCACTTGGTTATGGTGTATAATTTGTTTGATGTGTTTCTGGATTCTGTTTGCTAGGATCTTACTGAATATTTTTTGTATCAATATTCATTAGAGATATTGGTCTATAATTTTCTTTTCTTGTTGGGTCTTTTCCTGGTTTAGGGATGAAGGTGATGTTTGCTTCATAGAATGTATAGGGGAGTATTCCTTCTTTTTCCATATTTTGGAAAAGGTTAAGTAATATAGATACTAGCTCCTCTTTAAAGGTTTGGTAGAATTCTGATGTGAAGCCATCTGGTCCTGGGCTTTCCTTTTGGGGGAGATTTTGTATAGTTGATGCTATTTAAGAACTTGATATAGGCCTGTTCAACATTTCCACTTGATTCTGGTTAAGTCTTGGAAGGTGGTGTGCTTCCAAGTATTGGTCTATTTCCTTGAGATTTTCATATTTCTGAGAATAAAGTTTCTTGTAATATTCATTAAGAATTTTTTGAATTTCTGAGCAGTCTGTTGTTATTTTGTCTTTGTCATTTCTGATTGATGGAATTAGGAATTTTACTCTTTTTTTCCTGGTTAAGTTAGCCAAAGGTTTATCTATTTTATTGACCTTTTAAAAACCAACGTTTTGATTTATTGATCTGTTGAATAATCCTTTTGTTTTCAATTTCATTTAATTCTGCTCTAACTTTGGTTATTTCTTTTCTTCTGCTGGGTTTGGGATTGAAATGTTCTTCCTTTTCCAGTTGCTTGAGATGTCCCATTAAGTTGTTAACTTCCTCTCTTTCCATTCTCTTGAGGAAGGCTTACAGTGCTATAAATTTTCCTCTTAGGACTGCCTTTGCAGTATCCCAGAGATTCTGATAATTCTTGTCTTAATTATCATTTTGTTCCAAAAACTTGGTAATTTCCTTCTTAATCTCATCTATGACACAACTATCATTCAGCATAAGGTTATTTAGTTCCATGTTTTTGTATGAGTGTGCAGATTCCTGCTGTTACTGAGTTCAACTTTTATTCCATGATGTTCCAAGAAGATGCAAGGAATAATTTCTATTCTTTTAAATTTGCTGAGGTTAGACTTGTGACCTAAGATGTGATCAATTTTGAAGGATGTTCCATGGACTGATGAGTAGAATGTGTATTCAGTTTTCTTAGGATGAAGTGTTCTGTAGATGTCTGTTAAATCAATTGTTGAATGATTCAGTTTAAGTCTAAAATTTCTTTACTTAGTTTCTTATTAGAGGATCTATCCATCACTGCCAAAGGGGTGTTAAAATCTTCAACTATTATGGTGGTGGAGGAAATCAAGTTGCTCATGTCTATTAGAGTTTCTCTTATAAATTGAGGTACATAAATGTTAATAATTTAAATCTCATCTTGTTGAGTTTTACCCTTAACAAACATGAAGTGATCCTTATCTTTGATTACTGTTGTTGGTTTAAAGCCTATTAAGCCTATGCAAATAAACATCTGCTTTTTTCTGAGTTCCATTTGCCTGAATTATAGATGACCATCCCTTTACCCTGAGTCTGTATTTATCTTTTAGGGTAAGGTGAGATTCTTGTATGCAGCAGATATCTGGCCTGAATTTTTGTATTCAGTGAGCCAACCTGTGCCTCTTTAGAGGATAATTTAAGCCATTCACATTAATTGAGAGTATTGATAATTCTGGTAATATTTTGGGTATCGAGTTTTTCAAATGTTCAGGGGATATTTTTAGTCCTTTCACCACTGTGGAAGTTGGAATTTGATCAAAAGTTTCTGAATGAGTTTACTTTGGTGGTAGAGCATTGTGCTGGTCATTGTGGAGGATAGTTCTGAGACTATCCTGGAGAGCTGGTTTAGTTATGGCAAATTTCTTCAACATGTGAATGTCATTAAAGTATTTAATTTCTCCATCATAAATGAGACTCAGTTTAGCTGAGTACAGGATCCTGGGTTGAAAGTTATTTTGTTTTAGGAGGTTAAAGGTCGATGACCACCCTTTTCTAGCTTGAAAAGTTTCAGCAAAGATATCTGCAGTCATTCTAATATTCTTCCCCTTGTTGGTTATGACTTTATTACCTCTGTCTGCTTGCAGAATTTTTTCTTCATTAACTTTTCTTCAATTAACTTTGGCAAAGTTAATTATAATGTGTCTGGGAGATGCTTTATTTGGATTGAATTGTGCTAGGGTTCTGAAACTGTCTGCTATCTGAATTTCAGAATCTCTTGCTTCATTTGGGACATTCTCCTTGATTATCTCTTGGATAATCGAGGAGAGCTCTGGGCCTTTTGAAGGAATTCCTTCAAAACATTCAACATATTGAAAACTAATATTCACCTTCTAGGAATTCCTGAAGGAATCCTTTTGGAGCTCTGGGCCTTTTGAAGGAATTCCTTCAAAACATTCAACATATTGAAAACTAATATTCACCTTCTAGGAATTCCTGAAGGAATCATCACCTTCAGGAATTCCTATAAGGTGAATATTAGTTTTTTTGGAACTATCCCACAGCTCTCTGAGAGAATGATCCAGTTTTGCTCTCCACTTCTCTTCCTCTTTGAGCATTTGGGAGTGTTCAAAAGCTTTGTCTTCAATGTCAGAAATCCTTTCTTCTGCCTGTTCCATTCCGTTACTGAGGGATTCTACTGTGTTTCTCAGATCTTTGAGGGCAACTTTTCTTCTCAATGTGTCAAAATCTTTAGTGATTTTGTATTCATTGAATTCTTGAGACAACCTTTGAATTATTCCTAGAATTTTTAATTCCAACTTTACTTCCATTCTGTTAATCTTATTTGCCATCTAAATTCTAAACTTGATTTCTGAAAACTCAGCCCTTTGTTTATGAATGGGATCTTCTAATGTGTCTGCCTTGTCATTCCTTGGGGAATTTGATCTATTCTGATTATTCATGTTGCCAGAGATTTTCTGCTGATTCCATCCCATGATTATTTTTCACCGTTTGGCTATAGGAGCTGGCAAGGTACAATTGGATTGGGTGCTCCTGGAGTAGTGGTTAACCAGCCCTTTGCCCGAGAGCTGGGACTGGTGACTGCAGCTTTTCCCCTATAGCTTTGCAAAGGACCCATACAGTACTACAGTCTGAGACACGGGGGACCTACTTGGTGTGGTGGGGCTAGGTGGCTCTGTCTTGTTTTTAGCTGGTCTCTGTCTAATCCTAGAGAATCAGTAACTCTGGGTTGAAGTCTAAGCTGTGGAGAAATACAAGCAACTAAGACACCCTGCCCACCATGGGCAACAACTTGAAAAGGAAAATCAAACCTTCCCACAACAACACAACCAGAGTACCACCCTGGTTGGTGACTGACGCAGCTCAAGAGTTCCAAATCAATTGTCCCAGTCAGCACCAAGTGTCAAGTAGGAGAGTTCAAAAGGTCTCCAGCAACTACATAGCAGTGGTCTGCTGGCAGCTTGGGTGTGGCTTCTCTGGTTGTCTATGGAGTCTGAGGGGCCCACCCAGCAAATGAGTTGTCTGGAGAGGTTGATGCCTCCTTCCCCACCTTGCACCTCTGTCACACCCAATCACTGGTAACTCTGCATGGCTGTGGCCCAGTTCCCTTCAATAAGCAGATGAGCTAGGGATTTGCACCTGCCTGAGTCACAGGGAGATCTATGTCTCCTTGGCCAGACCTCCACACTCTGTGACCATCCAATGGGGGGTGCTGAAGTCTGACTACCTCAGGTGCTTAATGGAAACTAGGGAGTGTCGCTCAATTCCAGCCCCACTCCAGATTGATGGTGCTGCCACATATATTCTTGCAGAATTTGTGTTTCTGTCCTGGCTATATTCCACTGCAGGCCAGGCACTGTTTGAGTTCACAGAAACTGTGACTCAGCCCTGCCCTGTGCCACTACTGCTGCAAAAATTCTCATGGAGCTGGTGTCTCTGTCTCTACTGCACTCTGTGTTTGGGTGGGCACAGTTAGAGCTCACAATGGGCTGTCAATTCCTGCCCCTTTCTGGGCTGATGCCACTGCCATGCTTGCTTTTGACCCAGCTAAGCTGTGCTGGGAGCCAGGTGCATCATGGGCTCACAAAAGCAGCAATTCTGACTCAGCCCCACCCTGGGAGTATGCTGCCTCTGCCCACACAGTATTCTAGTTTCCATCCCCACCATGCCCTGCCTAGGCAGGTACTGCCTCAGTCATACCCTTTGCTCATGGGGCCTGCATTTGTTCCACTGTGGCTATCCTCAGGGTAGAGGCCTGGCTCCCTCTGGTTGCTAAGAGAGACAGGAAATGTTTCTCAAAAATATCACCAGGGGTGTGAGCCTTATTGTTCCTGTTGCAGCTGCTGCTGTGCCATGGGCACCATTTCTCCCTTTCCTGTATGGCTCCCTTGCACCATAGTCCCTGCTTTACACCTGTGCCACTGATTCATCACAGACTTGTAACAGCCCCTGCCTTGGCCATACCTCTCGAGAAAATGCCCAAGAATCTGGACTCCATAGGGTGGGAGTAGAAGAGAGTGCTGGGAATTCAGAATTGTGGGTAGAGTATATGTTAGTTTTATGCTTGGTGGGAGAGTGCCATGGCCCACTAGTGGGTTCTCTCTGGGGAAGGAGATCTGGTTTTTAGCAGCTCTCTCCCATGGGATAGAATAAGAAGAGATCTGAACTCTGTTCACTTGTTTGTAGAAAGCACAGTGAGCTGTTCTCATGGGGGGAGGAGACTCCTGTCTGCTTGGCGATGGGTTTTGTACCTATTATTTTTTGGGGGGTCGCAGCTCACCTCAGCAGGGATGATGTGTGCTCTTCAATCTTCCCTCTTGGCTCAGCTCCAATCCATCAGCTTACTTGATAAACTTCTGTCCTTTAACTCTCCTTCTGGATGGAAGCCTCTGTGGAAAGCTGGCTCTAGTCAGCCATCTTGCCTTCTCTTCTTCTTTTTCTTTTCTTATGGGAAACTCCCCTAGACAACTTGGATGGAAAACTTGATGAAAAGGGTATTCAAACATTAGATGAAGAGTGTCCAACATGATGAGTGTACAGAATATTACAGAGAAATATGATTAGGAAAAACTAGTGTCTAGAGTAGGGGAGCAAATAACTCTTAGCAATAACATGAATGTTTTCTGACCACATTTAATGTATCAGGAAAAGCTGAATTAAGTTATACTGAAGAAAAACATTGCTTTTTTAAATCTTCAAGATACAACATTTTAGCATCAGGTCATAACAACACAGTTAGAATATGAGGGTGGGAAAGTTATAGGAGCTGACAAAACATGATTAAAGGAGAAAGTTATTATCTTATATTTTTTAAGAGGAGATAAAGCTAAAAGCAATAAAATATAGCAAATTTTAACTTCTGGGATATAAATCTGAGAAGTTTTAAAAGAAGCAGATTATAGAATTAGAATTGAAACATTTTAAAAAAAGAATTGAAACATTTGATAATTTTGTTAAGGCAAATCAATACTTTAAGAGAACCTTGTTGTTTTAACCGAAATTTTTTCCAATTAAAGCCATCTTGATCTCATACAAATTTTTTTTTCATGAATTCTTACACAAACCTTATCATAATTTACACAGACCATCTATAATATGCTTTGTCTGTTTTGTTCAAAATTTCCTATTTCCTAGAATAAAAATTTACCATACAAGATCTTTTCTCACAGAAAATTATTCCCTTTTTTCAGCCTTTCTTATTAAAAAATACATCTTCATAGTCATAACTTTGTTTTATGTCCATCTCTCTTACTTACTGATTCTTTTAATTTTCACTTTTTTTTAATATTTCAGAATATTACAGGAGAACACATGTTTTGGTTACACAATTTGCTTTTGTACATTTTAAATCAATGTTATGAGCATGCCCTTCACCCAGAATGTGTGTCTTGTACCAGTTAGATGTAACTCTCTGTAATTTGAATTAGCCTTTAAATAACATTTGAATTAGACAAAATTATGTTTTTTCTTAATAAATAACACATTTTTATGTCTTTTCTTATAATTTTACATTTTTTTTCAAGACACATCTTACTTTTGGCACATTTTATATACAGAATTGCAATATTGACCAGAAATTTTTAGCTCTCAGTAACCCAAGCCTTAGTGAAACAAGAAATCATGAATTATCTGTCACAGGCAAGGATCTTAATATATTGTTTTTAGTTTCAAATTCCAGTCATGAGATAACAATAAACTCACCAGTTTGCAAAAGATGATTGGATCCAAATTATTTTTGACAACGTTGGAACTTATTCACTTGGCCAAACTTTAGTTGCTCCAATTGGTACTGTAATAAAAATTATGGATTGAAATTTTGGATAAAGCAGCTCCATGGCAGTTTCAGTTTTTTTTTTTTAAAGCCTTTTACCTTTTATTCTCCCTTCAGTTCTAAAAGAGTTTTCAGTGTTCATACTTTTGCTAGAACTGACTGATCCAAGTAAGCTTGAATTAGTGATATTATAGACAGTGAGTTTTATCTCAATACCAATAACTTAGCAACTATATTTTCAAAGAAGGAAGAAAAGAAAATAGAGAAATTAACAGATTCTACAGTTTAACTCTACATTGGCAGATTGAACATTTGGGCTCTGAACATTTGTTTATGTAATTTGCCCATCAGTTTAAACACGTGCACAAGAATAGAACATAATATGTGGAGACCAGGGGGAGTCCTATAAAACCTGGTGTGTCTTTGAACTTTCTCATGCTATACATTGACAAGGCGCACACACACACACACACCTGCACACATATATCAAATAGACTTCAGTCCCAACAAATACACCTAGAGAGTGCCAAATAGGAACAGTCGGAAGTCTTACTGTCCTTAATGGTTGAGGCTTCCAACCTTAATGGGAATTCATCTGCAATTTCCCAAATGGAGAGGGGAGCTTTCTGTTGCACGGTAACCTCAAATAGAACTCCCTAGTCCAGATGCAAACAGCAAATTCCAAAGGTCAAAACTCCATTCTTCCCTGACAATCAAGGATGGATTGAGGCTGGTGGCAGCAACAGCAGTAGGAGAAACCAAAACCAACCTGAGACAGGAACTTAATTGGGCCGTTGCCAGGGATGCTTTAAAGCAGTGGTGGCTGTCCACAGGCTACACGTGGCCCAGAATGTCTATAAATTGGCCCAATACAAAACATAAACTTAAAACATTCTGAGATTTTTAGGTGGAACTTGATCGCATGGTTCTCAAGTGTGAACTTTGTAGACCACAATGTTGTGTCACAATGTCACATAAAATGAACATAAGGATGCTCCTGTTATCACTATGCATTGTGTGGCTTCAGTTTTATGTGGTATGGGGCTTTCAGTGTGTTATCTTTCAAGTACCGGCAGTCAAATTGACAGCATTGGATGTCATACATGTACCTGGTGACTTGGCAAGGCAGAGATTATCAATGATATTTCAAACTGACATTTCAAGGTTAGGCATTTAATGTTATTTAGGAGTCAGGCAAGCATTCTTATTTGATCATTAAGGATACATCCACACATCGCCTGCTATACTTTACAATCAGCCTCTGCCTTTCCTTTTCCCCGCCGCTTTTCATAGGCAGCCAAGATGTGGAAATGCCCAAATCTTTCTTTCTATTTTCCTGTCAATTAATTTACATAATAAAAGTAAGTATAGCCCTTTATTATTATTATTGTTTAATCTCAACATGGCTTCTAGAATGTCTCAAAAGAAAACAGAACCAGAACCCCCCAGAAGAAAAATTACAAATGAAGGAAGATTGTTCAATGAAAAGTGGACAGATGATTACTTATTTGGCCAAGCAAATAGTGTGGCACTCACCTTAATTTGAAGGGAATTTGTGCAGGTTTCAAAATACTATGACTTGGCTCAGCGCCTGTGGCTCAAGTGGCTAAGGCGCCAGCGACATACACCTAATGTGGTGATTTTGAATCCAGCCCAGGCCCGCCAAACAGCAATGATGGCTGCAACCAAAAAAAAAAAAAAAAAAAAAAAATAACCAGGCTTTGGGGCGGATGCCTGTGGTCCCAGCAACTTGGAAAGCGGAGGCAGGAGATTCGCTTGAGCCCAGGAGTTGGAGGTTGCTGTGAGCTATGCCACAGCACTCTACCCAGGGGGACAGCTTGAGGATCTGTCTCAAAAAACAAACAAACAAGCAAACAAACAAACAAAACCAAAATACTATGATTTGAAAAGGCATTATATGCAAAAACATGCTGCCGAATTTATGTATATGATGTATTGTGTCATAAGGACAAAACAGCAGAACCTAAAAACAGTCTGTCTTCTCAACAAAACTTTTTTATTTTTAATTTTTGGAGATTCATTGAGGGTACAAAGAACCAGTTTACACTGATTGCTTGTGTCAGATAAAGACCTTCCCATAATAGTGTTCCCCCTCAAAGGTGTACCCCCTGTGATCCCCCCGGCTTCCCTTTCTCTGGTCTCCTCATCCCCCATCTCCCATTGTGTGCTAGGTCATTAATTGTTCTCATATCAGAACTGAGTACATAGGATTCTTGTTTCTCCATTCTTGTGATGTTTTGCTAAGAATAATGTGTTCCACTTCCATCCATGTTAATACAAAGGCTGTAAAGTCTCCATTTTTTTTTTTTTTTGAGACAGAGCTTCAAGCTATAGCCCTAGGTAGGGTGCCGTGGCATCACAGCTTACAGCAACCTCCAACTCCTGGGCTCAAGCGAGTCTCCTGTCTCCGCCTCCCAAGTAGCTGGGACCACAGGGGCCCACCACAATGCCTGGCTATTTTTTTTTGGTTGCAGCCATCATTGTTGATTGGTGGGCCCGGGCTGGATTCAAACCCCGCCACCATAGGTGTATGTGGCTGGCGCCTTAGCCACTCGAGGTACAGGTGCCAAGCCAAGTCTCCACTTTTTAATGGCTGAATAGTATTCCATAGTGTATATATACCACAGCTTGTTAATCCATTCCTGGGTTGGTGGGCATTTAGGCTGTTTCCACATTTTGGCGATTGTAAATTGAGCTGCAATAAACAGTGTAGTGCAAGTGTCCTTATGCTAAAATGAGAAGTCTAGCTTGAGTTCTTTGAGGGGTCTCCATACTTCCTTGCAAAAAGGTTGTATTAGTTTGTAGTCCCACCAGCAGTGTAAAAGTCTTCCCTTCTCTCCACATCCATGCCAGCATCTGCAGTTTTGAGATTTTGTGATGTGGGCCATTCTCACTGGTGTTAGATGATATCTCAGGGTGGTTTTGATTTGCATTTTTCTAATAATTAAGATGATGAGCATCTTTTCATATGTGTGTTAGCCATTCATCTGTCTTCTTTAGAAGAGGTTCTGTTTATCTCTCTTGCCCAGGGGTATGAAGGATTGTTGGCTCTTTTTATGGTGCTTAATTAAAGTTCTGTGTAGATTCCAGTTATTAAGCTTTTGTCTGATTCAAAATATGCAAATATCCTTTCTCATTATGTAGGTTGTCTATTTTCTTTGGTTGTTGTTTCCTTAGCTGTACAGAAGCTTTTCAGTTTCATTAAGTCCCATTTGTTTATGTATTTATTTTTTTGAGATAGAGTCTCACTATGTCGCAGTTGGTAGAGTGCTGCGGTGTCATAGCTCACAGCAATCTCAAACCCCTGGGCTTAAGTGACTATCCTGCCTCAGCCTTCCTAGTAGCTGGGATTACAGGTGCCTGCCACAATGGCCAGCTATTTTTGGTTGCAGTTGCTATTGTTGTCTAGCTGGCCTGGGCTGGGTTTGAACCCTCGGTGTATGTGACTGGTGCCATGACCACTATGCTATGGGCACCAAGCCACCATTTGTTTATTTTTGTTGTTGCAATTGCCATGGGAGTCTTCCTCATAAAGCCTTTCCCCAGACTGATAGCTTCAAATGTTTCCCCCACACTTTTTTTGAGGATTTTTATTGTTGTATGCCTTAGATTAAGGTCTTTTATCCATCTTGAATCAATTTTTCTGAGTGGAGAAAGGTGCAGGTCCAGTTTTAGTCTTTTATATGTGGATATCCAGTTCTCCCAGCACCATTTATTGAATAGGGTTCTTTCCCCCAGTTATGTTCTTGTTTGGTTTATCAAAGATTAGGTGGCTGTAAGATGTTAGCTTCATCTCCCTGTTTTCTATTCGGTTCCAGATGTCTATGTCTATTTTTGTGCCAATACCATGCTGTTTTAATCATTATGGCTTTGTAGTACAGCCTAAAATCTGGTAGGCTGATGCTCCTGGCTTTGTTTTTATTACTAAGAATTGCCTTTGCTAAACGGATTTTTTTCTGATTCTATACAAAACAAAGAATTATTTTTTTCAAGTCTTGAAAGTATGATGTTAGTATTTTAATAAGGATGGCATTGAATCTGTAGATTGCTTTCAGGAGTGTAGACATTTTGACAATGTTGATTCTTCCTAGCCATGAGCATGGTTTGTTCTTCCATTTGTTAATATCTTCTGCTATTTCTTTTATTAGGGGATTATAGTTTTCTTTATAGAGGTCCTTTACCTCTTTTGTGAAGTATATTCTTAGGTATTTCATTTTCTTTAAAGCTACTGAGAAGGCAATTGTACCCTTGATTACAAAACTTTTTCTTTTTTAATTACAACTCAGATGGATTCCATTGTAAAACCTAGGTACGTGGAGGCATATTTAGTAGCAAAAACCAAAACAAACAAACCCGACACAACTGTTTACTGATAGAGAGTTTATTAAGCAATGTATGGAAAATGTGGCAGATATAATTTGCCCTGAAAAAAGGAGGATATTTCTAAAATCAGTTTGTTTCACCAGACTATTGTCAGGCAAAGTGAAAAAACTGGAAAATCTGTCAAAAGAAGTTTGAAGAGTAAAGATGCTAATTTTAAATTTTATGCTTTGGTGATGGATGGTGGTACTGACGTTACAAATACTGCTCAACTTGCCATTTTTATTTGAGATATTGATGACAAATATAATGTCACTGAAGAACTGGTTTCTTTAGTGCCATTAAAAGACACAACTAAATCAATAGATTTATACAAAGCAGTAAAAACTATGTTAAAGCAATTTTCTGTGTCCATTATCAACATATCTGGTACAGTTACTGATGGAGTCCTGGTCTTGGTAAGTAAAAGAGAGGGGCATGTAAAATTAATTAAAGATAATACACTCATTACCCAAACTCAAGTTTGATGAAGTATCATTGCATGGTACATCAAGACAATTTATGCACAAAAACCTTTAAAAATGGATAACTTTACACAAATTGTTATCAAGGGATTGAATCATTGTCAATTCCAGGAATTCCTTAAAGTATTGATGCTGACTATGGTGACAATATTTAATTTTTAGAAGTCAGATGGCTAAGTCAAGGCCAAATGTTGAAAAGATTTTATGATTTGTGGCATATTATTAAGTCATTTATGGTATAAAAAACTTATTTGTGTCAGAACTTCATGAAGAAAACTGACTTACAGATTCAGCACTTTTAGTGGATTTAACTACTCATTTAAATGAGTTAAATGTGCATCTTCAAGTTGAAAACCAACTTATCAATACAATGTTTCAAACCATAATAGCATTCCAAATGAAACTGGAATCATAGTAAACTCAAATTAAGGCAAACAATTTTATGAATTTTGACATGTTGGCTAAAATAGTCTTATGAACAGTGGAAAAATACGCAGTTCTGTTTTTTGATTTGATGCAAGATCTTGAAAATAGATTTCCAGGAAAATAATTAATGTTTTGGTGCACTTGTGACTCTGTTTTCAGTCAATATAAACATGTTACCTGCCAATTTTCAAATGGAAAGCATAGAGCTGCAATCTGACATTCAACTTAAAGAAAAAATTGATCATGTCTTTTTTTCATGTCGCTCTATTGGACTTTCAAGGGTCCTATCTTCCTGGGGACAAATATCTCTCACTTCATAATCATGCCATAATTATGCCTTAATCACTTTTTGGCAGCACCCACATTTGTGAGTAACTATTTTTGACAATGAAGCACATTAAGAGTAAAATTAGAACCAAATGCTCTGATGAACACCTTGAGAATTCACTGAGAATTGCAACTACTTCCATCCAACAGATATTGATGCATTAGTTTCTCAAATATTATGTCAAATATCCCATAAGTTATATGCTGCCCTTTTTTTCTTTTACTTTTATAACAAATACCCAAAGACATTTTATTACTTAGATATGTACATTTTCTATGTTAGTGATCACAAACTTGGGACCTGCTCAACAATTTTAAAAGACTCTCTGAATGGGCTGTTGCATAATTTTTGCTTATCTGTAGGGTCAGATATTGTGAAAATTGTGTACCTACTTGTTTTTCAGCTTTTGTTAGTATTTGTGTACTTGATGTGTGGCCCAAGACAACTCTCCTTATTCCAATGTAGATCAGAGAAGCCAAAAGGTGGGATACCCCTGCTTTAAGGTCTTTCCTCATTCTATGGTTACCAGTCATGAATAACACATTCTGGACAAACTCCAAAATTGTTACTGAGTTCTTTTGGTTGCTTGACTCACAGAAAGCTAATTACCGAGACAGTGAGGCTTGTCAAGGAGGAAAGGATGCACAACAGTTGTATAGGATGCATCAACTGGGAGATGGGAGGAACAGACTACTTCAAGTCCACCTCCCTGACCAATGGTGTCAGGGGTGTTGTTGGAGGTGAGATGAATGGTGCATGAGGGACGTGAGCATTGCTACATGTTTGGGGTGAAGTGCAGGGCACACGAGTGAAGTGAGAAATCATGCTAGTACCTACATCCCATGATCAAAAGATTATGGATAGGTCCCTCCTGGGGGGGGCTGTATAATGAAGTAGGGTTTAATTTTGGCTATTCATTCAGCCTTGTGCACAGGTGGGGTGTGAGGACTAGGTTGCTCAGCAGGTCCTTGGCCACGCTCTGTGGTGGGGTGTCACCTTGTCTTCTCTGGACAGACAAGTGGTGTAAGGCTCTGTTGTTATCTTGTGGCTGCAATGAGGCTCTGCCATTTCTGGGAAAGAAACCCAAAAGGGAATGCATCAATGCAATAGAAAGTTACAAAGTTATGGTCAGCAAACCTTACTGGCCTGAGAACTTGAAACATAACAGAACAATAAAAAAACTATTTAAGGAAGTTTTCTTGCTGAGAGAGCCAGTTACAAAGGAAGAGACCACTGAAAAGTGTTGGTCAGTGAAGCCTTTGTGGAAGACAGAATGATAATAGCTATTAGGTGCCTACCGTGGGCATTGTGTTCTGTGTAACTATTTCAGACTTCTTGAAAGGGAATTATAATTATCTCCATTTTATGGATCATGAAACAGAGACTCAGAGAAGTAATTTTTCCAGAGCTTTCTAGTTCATCAATAGTAGAGGTGGGATTTGGACCAAGGCGATTAGACTCTTTCCTCTGTGTCACACTGCTTTCACCTGAGCTGGCCTCCAAAGATGAATGCAATTTAGCTGTAAGGAAGAGCAGCTTGGGAGAGCACTGAATGTAGGGGAGGGGAAGTGCCAAGGAGAAGGAAAGATGAATGAACACCAACCAGCTCCTTACCATGCACATCAGCCTGGGTAATGAAGAGTGAAGAGGAGAACGACTGAGAGGGGAGTGTCCAGTCTAGATGCATGAGCCCAAGTCTCCTGACCACATGGCATGTTCTTTTCATTATGTTTTTGCAAGGAAATATTTTATTCCACAGTTTGGGTAAAAGATAATAGGTGTTATAATACTAAAGCATAATATATTGTGAATTGCATTGTTAGTGTATAAAGGAATTGCTGGGGAGAAGAGTTTGAAAGCCAATGTATTAATTCTAAGTCCTTGAAATGGGATGGGGAGAAATGAAGATAATAGCATCTATTCTCTTGGTTTACCCTAGGTAGTGTGTGTGTGTACGTGTTTGTGTACATGTGCATGTGTGTGTTTGTGCATGCATGCATTGGTACACAACTAGAGGTTCCCAGGGATGCTTACGTCCCTGTTTACTCATGGGCCACCTGCTCTCCAGGGACAGAGCTAATTGTTTCAGCTTTCTCTGTCTTGTCATTGGCAAGACTTGCTGCTCTTGTCCATCACCCAATTCCTACACTGGGTGTATCCCATTCTTGTTGTGCTCTCTCTCTCTCTCTCTCTCTCTCTCTCTTTGGAGGTGCTGGGCTAGCTAAATCAAGTGGAATAACCCCCCTCCCATAGTAAGAAATAATTTAAGATGAGTCTGGCTGAGGTGAAATTCTCACATTGACCAGGATTGATGTCTTCCAGTTCTATTCTGAGTATCTGATTCTTGAGTCTCTTCCCATTTCTGACCGCACATGGATTCTCCTTCAGCTCTGAACAGCCTCTAAAACCCAGAAATGTCCCAGGTATAACTCCTGTAAAGGCATAAAATCTTCCCTCTGAGTTCTAGTGTAGAAGTCCTGGGTTTGGGACCTGTAGTGGATGTCCACTGCTTTTGTTTCCCCCTGAAGTATCATGTTCTCTTTTAAAGCACATGTGAGAATGGAAATCCAGGCCGATTGGATATGTAGCAGGAATTCACATCTTAAATAGATTGATCCAAGAATGAAAAGTGTTTAAAGGAGTGACCTGAACTTACTGTCTGATAGTCCTGCTATTGAGAGTGCCCAAGCTACCCTTCTTTCTGTAAGATTTAAGGGTCAGCTTTCTTAGATTTTTGCGAATTGCCCTGTGTACTTCCCAAAATTTCTTTTTTTATTGTTCAGATTAACTATAGTCAGTTTCTGTTGTTTTCAACCAGAATCTTAATCAATGTAGATCCTTATTTAACTGAAATCATAATAGCCTGGGAGTAGCCTGGTGGTCACTGAGATGACAGAGCTGTTTGTTTGCCCACCGAGGTCAGAATGAACACTGTTCTCTTTAAGGTCTCTTGAACAAGGCCTGGGAGCCTTTTTCTATGCTTCTCCTTCCTGGTTACTTCACCCTAGGCTTGGCTTTCTGTACACAGTCCTATCCGAGGCCAGAGTCCTCATGCTGCCCCTATTCTATCACATTCTTTGGCACTAAAACCTTTATCTTTTCTGTTCCTGGTAGTTTCTCTAAAAGTCGTCTAGTTCCTCTGTAAATTCTGTGGCACAGCTAAGCAGAGTTTCCTTTCTACTTTCTTGGGGAGTCATTGTTTCAGAACCTCCTCTCTCCTGGATTTATAGCCCTCAGACAATAGAGTAGTGGTAAAGGGACTGGATAGACCTGTGTGAGCATCTCACCTCCACTACTTAGGTGGTTTTGGGCCAATTACTAAATCTCTCTGAGATGGTTTTGTACAGAATTCTACCCATGGCTGCAGAACTTCAGACTGTTATCCATGTTGTGATACTCATACTCATGTGTATTAAAGACAAAAGTTTCAGGGCAAAAGAATGTGGATTGCTTAGTGCAAAATCATTAGTTTCTTGGGAAAAATGACTGCATGGGCTCTAGAGGTTATAAATTTACTGGTGTTATGTTTATATATGAGATGTCATGAGTAAGAAAATATAGGCTCTAAAAATTTCAGTCACTTGGCCACAGACATACTACCAATTTAGTTATAAAACTGTATCTGAAATCCAGCCCTGCTAATTCCCAATGCAGTCTCTTAAAAGCACGATGCATGGTAGAAGTTGCCTTGGAGGACTGCATGGTTTTCTGACGCATTTACCCCAGTCCTGAGTCCTGCTACTGCAAGATTCTTCTCCCTGTGTTGCAGTGATAGTGAAGGGCTGAATGCAGGGGGCCAGTGAGTGCTTCTCAGTCTAAGGAATAGGATGAGTCCTTGTTTGGTTTAGTTTATTAAATGAGAAATACACATGATCTCTGTAACTCAGACTCTGAACCTCTCTCTAGAACATGTGTACTTGAGGGTCCTTGTGTTGTGGGCCCTGGAGGCCAAAGGCAGCCTCGTCTTCCCTAGCCTGATGGTACTTGCTGGAAGGCGGCTTATAACCTTCTCCTGTATCTAAGCTCTTTCTAGTGATTTTAGAGGGCAATTCTGGTATTAGAAATCCAGCCAGCAGAGAGTTCATATGGCTGGGCTATGTGTCAACAAGAGTGATCTGGTCATCCTGACCCTACGCACTTGATTCGGCTAAGAGGTACACACAGCTCCACTGAGCTGGCCAACCTGCTCTGCCAGCTTCTTATCACTTACTGGTCTGGGCAGGCTTCCCAGGCAGGGGGAGGACTGCTGAGTTACATTGGACATAAATGAATCAATACAAACCAATTCCTTCACAAAAGAAAACCTAATTAGGCACACTGCTGTCTGAATCAACGACTTCTCTCTCCAGCAGCTAACACATTCCACTTCCTGCCTACAACCGCATTCTGGCTCCTGTTCATAAGAAATACACATCCATTTTGTTATTGTCAGTTTTTAAGCCTTGCCAAGTTTGTTTTCTGAAACAACCAATAATAAAAACTTTGCTACGTCTTAGGAAGATTGTCACAGTTTAGAGAAAAGTCAAACTCTCTGTTAAGAAATAGCACTCAATCTCTTTACTAGTTCACAGAAGGTAACGGTCTAATAGGAGATGGATATTCTTGCTTGGCTACTTTTGCAAGAAGGCGATGAAGAATTTGGGGATGAAAGGGAGGCTGTGACCTGCTAGAAGATGTTACAGCCCAACTCAGGCCACTGCCCATGTGCCTTTCCTGCCAATGGATGCTTTGTGTTATTGCAGGAGACTCAAAGACATCAAAGGCCACCTGTTAAGGGAAACGCATTTTGTTTTCATTCATTCATCACTCCTCCTAGTGACCCCAATAACCAAAGAGACTGGTGCCTTCTAGAGCCAGAGGAGAGCATTCATTACCACCCTGGCAATTCAGATGCTGCGAGTAGAAGGTGCTTCTACAGGTGGTTGAGCATGTGGGCTTAGAGTCAAACTGCCTGAGTTCAAATCCTGAGGCACTGCCACTCACTAGATGTGTGACCTTGGATGGCACTTCACTTCTTCAAGCTTCAGTTTTCTACTTTACAAAAATGTGGTTGCTGCTACATTTCTTTGAATCTAGAGTGCCACCATTTTTTATGTACAACTAAGGAAGAAAATTTGCTGCCAATTAAACTATAACACAACATAGATCGTAAAACTCAACAATATTAAAGATGTTAAAATGTAAAAAAAAACTTCAGTGTATTTCTATTGAGAAAATAGGATAGCATCTGTCTCATGATACCACTGTGAAGATGTAAGTGAGATAATTCCTATAAATGCTTAGCATTTTGTGTGTCACACAGTAAGCCCCATATAAATGATTACTACTATTTTTACTACCAGAAGGTAGTAGTCTGGGTTATTTCAGCAAATTATTTAACCCTCTGTACTTTATTCTCTTCATATTTAAAGTAAATGAGTAGCCATATGGTCTTACCACCCAGAATTGGGAAGAAAAGCTAATTAAAAATTGTTTTTAGGTCCTTAGCAGCTTTAAATGTGGAACACTATCAGCTCTTTTTGCTATCCGACTTCTGTGTCTGGAAACAGATAAGGAAAATATTCTGTGTACTTTTAATGTGTAGATTAATTTATTTGGAGTTCCAATCCCAATTCAACTTTTAACTTGGAGTATTTATATTTCTATTGTAATTGTGGAAAAGAGTTGTTAGTTTTTGCTTTATTCTCCTCAATATAACTGATTTTTTATGAACTTGTACTCTATATTGAAAGGTGAAAAGTTACACTGATGTACTACTCTCTATGTTGGGCAAAACTAAAGAATACCTGATTGCAAAATTTTTCATCTCTGTAAACTCCCATAAAATTTGTAAGATGGTGGAGTTAATCTGATTAGGGAAGAAAGGAAAATACATTCCAGGTTATTGCAAATGATTGCTAAATACAGGGAAATTCATTTAAAGCAAGTCCTAAATGCTAGGCATGCACAGCCCACTATTGGATTTCACTTTGAGGAGCAAAGAACTAGATGAACAGGCATAGCTGTTGTGTGGGAGAAGTTCCATTTAATTCAACTTTCAGTTATTGAACTTTTAGCATGAAGCAGGCATAGTGTTCAGTTACAGAAATGCAAAGGAATTTACGACAAAGCTCTTGCCCTCCAAGAATTTATAGTCCAGCAAGAAATGTCAGCACAATGTGATAAACACTACAAAGTAACATGGGAGTCCTAAGAAAGCAGCAACTAATTCTTCCTGGGTGAGCAAAGGAAGACCTTAGGGTTGTATAAGGAATTCGTAAAACAGCAAAGTTGGAAAGAGTATTTCCTGTAAAGAGAACAGTGTTTGTAAAATCTATGAGCATGAAAGAGCATGGCTTTCATGTAGCTCAGCATGGCTAAAGTGTAATATGTGTGTGTTGGTATGTATGTATGGGATGGGGTCAGTTTGGTGGGGTTGACAGACTGGAAAAAAAGGTTGAGATAAGACTGTGAAGGGCCTTTGGTGGCTAACTCCTTAAGGAGTTCAAACTTTATCCCATAAGACTGGGGGAGTTAATCTGATTAGAGAAGAAAGGAAAATATGTTCCAGGTTATTGCAAATGATTGCTAAATACAGGGAGATTCATTTAAAGGAAGTCCCAAATAGTAGCCATACACAGCTCATTATTGGATTCCACTAGTGTAGATTCCAAAGGTATAGATTCAAGAATATGTTTAGTGATAGGGTCACTAGGACATAATAATAAATTGACTCTGAGGTGGTGGAGTACAGGGGAACCAGGAATGATTCGGGTTCTGATTTGGATTCCCACAGTTGGGGGTAGGGGTAGAGATGGGAGTTGACTTTTAGGTAACATAGTTGGAGCAGCTACAGTAAAAAACACATGACTGAGACTCAGGAGACCTGGCACTTGGGCTGAGCTTTTAGAAAACTGCCTTTGGAAATAAATAGATAAAGTTATTGTACATATCATATAAAGTACCGCACTTCTCTATGCCTCATTTTCCTCATGTTTATGGAAGGAAGATGGAGAGGAAGCATCCCAAGATGACTTGGGAATCAGGCTGCACTTTTAACTCTGCTAATTACTTGCTGTGTGATTTGGGGCAAGCTACTTACTCTACATTTCCTCATTTGAAAAATGAAGAGTGATAATATCTACTGACAAGATTGTTATAGGTTATAATATAAACCTTCAATAAATATTTGCTCTTATCATTTTTATTATCTCATTTATAACATTTTACATTTCAAAATGGGTTCCACGGTACTTTTGGCAAGAGGACTATTATTAATTGAATATATTTGTCCTTTAATTTGAAGCAGCATGGTGTAGTGTTGATAAAGAGCAGGAATGTGGAGCGATAGCATATGACATTTAGCCTGTACCTGCCACTTGCCAGCTGTGTGATCTTGGGCAAAATACTAACATTTCTGACCTCCACTTTCCTTATCTGTAAAATAAGGGTAATGATAGCATTAACCCCATAGGGTTTTTGTCATTAATACACATAAAGTGCTTTGACAATTGCCTCGCACAGATTAGGTCCTTATAGAAATATTTACCATCATCATCATCATTATTATTACTTTAATTTTTATATTATAAAATGGGATACTGCATCGCTACCCTAGAAGTAGCTGCTTTTCCACGTCAGTGGCTTTGTTCAGACTCAGAGCAGTCCCCAAAGAGATAGTACTATTCTTGGGTGGGTCACATTTGATGTGCCCCACAGGCGAGGGAAGCTGTGGATTGGGCTGCCTCTGAAATGGCTCTTTTGAAATCAAATGGGATCCCTTTCTCCCCCAGATTCTGTGTGGGAGGCTGATACATTTGGTTTGGTAATGAGTTTGCTTTTAAAGCCAAAGAAGTGAAGAGAATAAAAGACGAGAGAAGGCGTGAGAGGCAATCATAGAAACCTGGAGGCTCAGATTCTCCAAAATGAAAAAGGAACCTGCATTTCTGCAAAAACAAAGAAGAAACAACTACCATTCTCAAAGCTCATTATGATTTAACTTTGAGATAGCACACATGACAGCAATGTGACTACTGAAGCCGGTTTTAACTATAAGCAGGACAAAGGAGTAGAAATGGAGCGAATTAGCAGCAGCTTAAGGGTAACCTCCTCGCTCACAGGCTGTGCAAACACTCCCGCGTGAAAGCACTGTTAAAAGATACTAAATCTCTCTGAAGTGGCCATCTCTCTTTCCTTGGCAAATGACTGAAAAATCTTTGTTGTGTATTTAATTGAACCAAATTCTTAGAACCTTCTAAGACATTCATTCTCTGTTGTTAGAAGAATGCCAACTGTTGCTGATGCCTACCACAGACAGCGACGGGCACATTGCCTTGCAAAGCCCCAAAGGGTAAGGTATGAGCTCATCCAAATTTTTTCTTGATAAAAAGAATTTCCTTTTGTGTCAGAATATTGCAGAAGATTTGAAAATAGAAGAATCCGAGAGCCCCGTTTTCCCATGGACTGATGGTGTCTGCTATTACCATAATGATCGCTATCATCATCTTCCTTTGACTTTCCCCTTCTGAGAAGTACATATTATCCTTGGCATTATATTGTGGGATAAAAATCTGAATGGAAGTGCTAGATGTTGGTGTTTGTCAAGATTGATTGCATAAGTTAGGAAATTTATAATTTGATCTTGAGTACATTGTATTATAAGAAGCCAGTGTCCATAATTATTTAACTTAAGTCTTTCAACATACATCATTCTAAGAGGAGTTCTGAGAACACCAATGGATTTGAAGAATTTTTATAATTTCAAGCCAACTGAATTGGCTCACTAAAAGGCACTTCAAAATCATACGAAGAGGCAACTGCACAGTTGCAAAGCAGAGCAGCAGGTCTGTAAATGTCATTGTCAGCTACACTTGTGGAATCTAAATGAGGGTATGGAGCCCGTGGTGTAGGAAAATGCAATAAAAAGAAGAGAATTTTTTTTTACCCTTGAGGTGCTTGCTCTGTCTTTTGGTATACGGATTTATATTACAGTAAAGCAGAAGATGGTCTGAATGAGATGACCAGAAGGTCAGTGCTCCTCCCTGCCGCTTTATGACCCTGAGCAAGTCACTTAAATCCTTGCTGAAGTTTTTTCACTTGCAAAATGAGCAAGCCAGAAAAGGCATTTTCTAATGTCTCTTTCAGTTCTAAAAGTTGATTCTGAGATGCAAATTGGCATGGTGTGAGCATGATATTTTATTCACTTATTGAGCAACATTGAGAGCATTCTAGGAGCTAAATACTCTAATGGGCTGTGGACATAGAAGACAGGAGCACTTGGTCCTGCTTTCAAAAGGCTGGCAGAGTGAGAGCAAGACCGACCAACTAGCAATTACAGTGCGCTGTGCTCACAAAGTGGGGGAGAGCTGGTGCAGGCCCAGCCATCCAGGGTGTGGTGGTGATATTTGTGACAGGCCTCACAACATCAACAAAAATCCATCAAGGAGACAGAAGATGGGTGGATGGCCCTGGCAAAAGGAGCAGCATTAACATGGCTCAGACTTGAGAACAACCACCCTACCCTGTGTTTGAAGGGTTAACTCAAACATAGATACATTGATACATCTGCAGCTAAATAATGGAGACAGGGGAGTTGTTTGAGACTCGATTGTGAACAGCCTTGAATATCCTGCTAAGAGCTTTTGACTTTATCTTAAGGCACTGGGGAATCATGATAAATAGGACACGTGATGAGATTTCTTTCAGAAAAGTCACTCAGGTAGGCAGCGTGGAGCAGAATGGAGGGAGGATGGGAAGGAGAGATGCTCACAGGAGATTATTTTGATAGTCCATGGGAGGAAGAGTGAGAGCCTGTGACAGTGGGAACAGGGAAGAAGGACACATTTGAGAGATGGCCTAGAGAAGGAACTGGGAGAGCCCACGTCTTCATGTATTTATCACTCAACTGGCACCAGCCAGTGTAAACCCGGCACCATGTGACGAGAATACAGGTCCTCCTGAAAGGCTGAGGGGGAGTGGCCAGAGTGGGATGAGGGAAGTGGTGCCAGTTTGGGTGGACTTTCTGGAGGAGGTGAGGTCTGACCTGGGTTTTCAAGGAAGGAAAAGAGACATGAATTTGTAGCAAGAGGAAGGGGGACATTTTTATACCTGGCCATAAAAGGAGAGAGTGAGGAGATAGCCAGCAGGTATACTTGGCTAGCAAAGGGAATCTTTTGCCAATACTAAAATGGAGGGATAGGAGGGTAGAAAGACTGAACAGAAATATCTAAGTTTGCTGTGATAAGCTGCAGGAAGCCATTGTGGGTTTTTAGAAGAGATGGATTGTATAGTATAATAGAAAAAGACACTGAATTAATGCTTGAAGATCTGGGTTATGCCACTATCCAACTGGGTCAACATTCGACTCACTTAATGTCTCCAGAGGAAAGCAAATCCCTGTCCAGAGTAAGTGTCTATCCCAATAAAGACAAAAGGCTGCCCCTCCCAGGATGGAAGCAATCCAGCGTAATCAACAGATTTGTGTAATTTGGATGGGAGCAAAATCCGTGTATGTGTGTATGCAGAGATGCGTGTTAGTCGGGGTTCTCCAGAGAGACAGAACCAGCAGGATATATGGAAGGTGGCTCACATAATCATAAAAGCAGAGAGACTGTCTGTGAACTGGAGAACCAGAGAAGCTGGTAGCACGGCTCAGTTCATGTTCAAACCAGGGAAGCCGACAGTGTAGCCCCTAGTCAGGCTGAGAACTGCTGGGGGCGGCTGGTGCAAGTTCCAGAGTCCAAAAGCTGAAGAACCTGGAGTTAGATGTCCAAAGGCAAGAGGAGAGACTGCATCCTGCTCTGAAAGGGAGAGAAACATCAGCGAACCAGTCCCCTGTTTTAGGCACATTTGTTTCAGCTTGGGCCCTGGTTGGTTGGATGGTGCCTGCCCACATTGCGAGCAGATCATCCTCTGCCAGTCCACTGAGTCACCATCAATCTCCTGTGGAAACACCCTCACAGACACACCCATCTAGGCGCCCCTTAATCCAGTCAACTGACACCTAAAATTAACCATCACAAGTCCACCCTGTCACCGTGGCACACATATGCATCTCCTTAAGTGATACTTAATATCTAAGTAAAGACAACACCAAGGTCATAATTCCACCTAACATGATACAGCTACCCATTGTATAGCCAAAACATACTAATCCCGTCTCCAGAAGAGGCAGTGAAGTTCTTGAGTGATAACTTACTCTTCTCCTGATATCCCATAACTTAAATACTTGATGTAAAATTAACAATACTTACACTTGTTGATATAAAGTCAACAAATCTTATGTTACACGATAAAAAAACAAGAGAGGAAAGAAAAAGTATTTGCTTAAAATATTCGTTTATACACAAGTGTACGCTTTTCTTTTTTTGAGACAGAGTCTCACTTTGTCACCCCTGGTAGAGTGCCATGGTGTCATAGCTCACAACAACTTCAAACTCTTGGGCCCAAGCAATTCTCTTGCCTCAGCTTCCCAAATAGCTGACACTATAGGCACCTGCCACAACACCCGGCTATTTTTTTGAGACAGGGTCTTGCTCTAGTTCAGGGTGGTCTCCAATTCATGAGCTTAGGTCATCTACCTGCCTTGCACACTTAATAAAGTAGGAAGAAAATACAGAAATTTTAGTCCTTGTTTCTTTAACTGGTCAGGTACTTATAACTACCTTCTTCTATACCTGTTCTGTATTTCCTTTGTTTTCGGCAAGCACCTTAGCTGGTCACAGTTCTTAACCTGGTGGTGTTACCATTTTGAAGGGTCTAAGCCATTCATAGTCCTGCCTGGATTGGGTGGTTGAAGTTTTCCACTGACTTTAAGCACAGAGCATGGTAATAGTAAGAGACACCGAAAGGGATGGCCTTTATTGCAGACACACCTTCCTTACCTCCACTGGGAAGTAGTAGTCCAGTTTCTCCTGTGTAGTTCACATCAATCTCTCTAGTCAGTGCTGTAACAGCCTTCTTTTTTTCTTTTTTTTTTTTTTTTAAAGGGGTCAGGCAGATCGTGACACCCAGGCATCCCGTAAAGTAGGTGGGTCACCTTTGGACAACCTTTACCAGCTCAAAAATTTGTCTCACATAAGCAGTGAGAATTTGGGCGTCATCCCAAATCGTTATTTTCCCTACTCATAAATTTAAGATATTGTAACAGCCTTCTTAGCCTATTGACTCAGGGGCATGAGGAGTCCAAAGTGGCTGGGTGGCAGTCTTAACTTTCAGTTCAATGGAATCATTGTTGTATCTCTCAGTAGTAGCATTCCTGTCTGGGACTAAGACCTCTAACCTAAAAGAACATGCTATTGTAGGAACAGGAAGCAAAATTTTTGTTACTGGGTCACTAGAGGTAATAGTAAGAGGTGCCACTCCCATTTGTACCTCTGGATTCCCGAACAAATGAATCCTGGCCATGGGAGAAACGCACTGGACGCTGATCCAGAACACATATCTGGAGAGTCTTGCTGGAGCCTTATAGAATAGTCTCACTTAGCTAGTGTTATAACTGTGACTTTAAAAGGCCATTCCACCTTTCTATCAAGCTACTTTAGGATGGTGGGAATATGGTAAGATCAGTGAATTCCATGAATATGGGCCCACTGCCACATTTCTTTGGCTATGAAGTGAATTCCTTAAGCAATACTGTGTAGAACTCAGTGATTGTGAATAAGGTATTCTGTGAGTCCACAGATGATGGTTTTACCAGACACATTGCATCCAGAGGAGGCAAATCCATATTCAGAGTAAGTATTCATTTCATTAAAGACAAACTGTTGCCCTTTCCACGAGGGAGGCAGTCCAATGTAATCAACTTGTCTCCAGGTAGCTGGCAGCCTGGGGACTCTGATAGCCACAGCCAGGCTGGCTTTGATGAGTAGGACACCATGTTGCTGAGCTCATGTACAGCCTCAATCCCTGTCCCCAAGCCTACTTTATTCTTGATCCAATTGGGCGATGACAAGTGGTTTAAAGTTGGTTTAAAGCCTATTAATCCCCCTTACAAAGGGGATCTTAACAGGCTCCAGGCCACTAACCCCCTAGAAAATGCATGGGTGTAGAAGGCCCCTAAATTTTTGTTGGATTTATTTCCCACTCTGTGACATGCAAATGCCTTACCAATAAGTCCAGAGTGGTTGCTGGATGGTAGCAAACAAAGTATTGACATGGGAACTGAGGTAAGAGACAACTGGAGTAGTCCATTTGAAAACACCCAGAAAGTGTATTTTCCACTGTACAAGTCATTGGCCACCCATTCTATAGAATGTGCAAACCATGAAACAGACATTATACAGACACTGGGAAAACAGAATTGAGAAGTGGCAGTGAAATGGACTTCCCAGCCCACTGAGCACAGCGAGGCAGAGGTATTGTTCAGGAACAGCTGGGTGCCTGCTTCTACTTCCCTCCCTTCTATTCACCCTACCTCTGGATGCAGCCTTGCCAATACTTTGCCTCAAGAACCACAAGGATGATGCCTATCTGGAAATATTGCCTATCAAAGGCATGGATTGTATGCATATATATATATTTTTAGAGTATTCCAGGGGTGCACGTGTTTTGGTTATATAATTTACTTTTTATACATTTTAAGTTAGGTTACAAGTGTGCCCTTCATCCAGACAGTGTGCCAGTGAGGTGTAACTTTACCCAACCCCTCCTCCCCCTCCCACCTACTTGATTTCCATTTAGTTTTACTTCCATATGTGCACAGAAGAGTTGATCAACTGCTTCTAATTTAGTGCTTAGTACATATGGTGTGTGTTTTTCCATTCTTGAGATGGTTCACTTAGAAGAATGGTTTCTAGGTTGCTAGAAAAGATATTAGATAACCTTTTTTATAGCTGAGTAGTACTCCCTGATATGCATATACTACGTTTTATTAATCCACCCATGTATTGATGATTGATGGGCACTTGGGTTGTTTCCACATCTTTGCAATTGTGAACTGATCTTTGGTTCTGAAACTGGTGCTAAGAACCCAAAATGAAATAATTCAGTATGCTGAGTTTGGCTATGTCCTAATTTAAGGGTCCTAAGCAGTTGAATTTATTTATGTTTCTTTCTGAAACATTGTTCTTCACTTAAAAGATACAATTTGTGTTTCTTTAAAGTGAATAAAAGTGGTGATATTTTAGGAGATGGAAGGAGCCTTAGAGATGTTCTAGTTTATCTACTTAGTCCCAACAAGTAGAGTCCTCTGGTGGCCCAAGAGAGAATGTTCTCCCAGGCGAGAGGTAGGGGCTTGAGCCAAGGGAAATGTGATTCTCCTTGATTCCTACAATAGTAGCCCTAGATTATTTTCCTACTTAGAGTTACAATGCCTAATTTGCCTATAGGCCCTCCCATCTTCCCCTGTCCTGGCCCTTCTTGAATTGCTGATCTGAGGGAAGCTGATGGATGAAGATAATCTTTGTCTTCTGTAGATGCTTAGCCAGAGACTAGGCACTCAGGCAAGAGGCTGGAAACCTGGGCTCTGGAGAGTTCTCAAGTTAGAAGAGACCTCAGAGGTCGCTAGAGCCACTGCCCCACAGGCAGCTTAAACCGACTCTGTGATTTAGATATGGAAATTAAGGCCAGTCACTTACCCTTCTGGATGTAATTCACTCTGTCAGTTAAAAAGAACTATCTATCCTTCTTACTCAAAAAGCTAATATGAGGATGAAATACTATTTGGGAGAAAACATTTTTGCAGAATAGAGACTCACTAAATGCACTGCAGTATTTAATTATTAATTCTTTCTGCCACTTCTTCTAGCCTCCACTAGGCATTTTTAGTTTCATCAGCTGCCTTAAAGTGTTCTGAAATTCTTTCAATCTCGGCCAAGACACTGAGGTGCAGCTGTAATTCACATTCTTCTGGAGGCGCACCTGAAGTCAGCTTTCATTCCTAAGTGTCCAAAGCCTGACTTTTTATTTCTTTTTTAAAAAGGGAAATGAAAGCCTCAATAGAAAGGTTGGCAACCGAATAAAAGAAGGAATTTCTTTCAGGCTTTCCAAGAAGACAGAATGGAAGTCTTGAAATAGAAATGACTTTTTTAATGGTGCCTTGAAAAAGGTGCCTTTCTTACTATCTGCCATTCTCATCCCCTTCCTGAACACGGCTTATGCAAGCAATTAAATCATTGTGTATCTTTAAAATGAAGAAAAGTGGTGATATTTTAGGAGTTGGAAGGAACCTTGGAGATGTCCTAGTTTATCTACCTAGTTTCTGAAGTAGGGAAGTGGGATTTAGGAAAGGTGAAAGATTTCTTCTTGATTTCTTCCTTTTTGGTGCTGAACTAGGACCCAAACCAGGGTTCCTAACTCCTAGTCCAGGGATCTCATATTCCTAGATTTGAATCTGAGTAACACACTCGAGGCAGAGAATGGTATTCTCAGACTCATACCAGGTCTCCACGTCCAACCCGGTGATGAGGGTGGCAGATGCAGGAAAAGACCCCAGGCCGGGGATTTTCATCACACTGTGGAGGACATCTGGGTTGGAGATCACAAGCAACGCTTCTGGTGTTTACCTTGGAGGTCAAACATCTGCTGTTTGAATTTGAATTGTGCTTATTTCACAGAGGAATGGAAGTTGGTCAGTTTCCTTTCTCCCAGCTCAGAATTGCTGGGGTTTGCCCCCCCCCCACGCCTCCCCCTTCCTCTGCCCCAGTAGGAAGCCTGGTGACCTTCCTGGAATGTCAGGTTATGGAGAAGACGAATTTCTAGGAGGAAGGAGAACATCCTTCTAGTTAAATCCTATCACAGTGAACCCCCCATGACTGAATTTCTTTGGTGTTAACCCCAATCAACACCACTCAGGTTAAACAGGCCAATGCCTGGGTCTTAGAAATAGTTCTTTCTTATGCTCACACCATGATGAACATTTTTTTCTCCCCATCCCACATCTTTCTCATAGGCATGAGTTTCTAATAAGCAGGGCAGCAAGGTTACCAGGGGAGGATGGACCTGACCTCTTTACCTACCTCTGCCTCTCTGGCCCATCCTTGGGTGCTGCAGCATGGGGCTCCCTGTCTTTTGTAGTACAGGACCCACCACAAGGTAACTTACCCTGCTGGCTCCAGAGGCCTCTTCTCTTATGGACTTGGTGGCCAGTGGCATCTTCCCTGAAGCCTTGGGGGGGGGGCCGGGTCTCACCTCTGCAGATATTTAGAGGATAACATACAGTATACAGGTTTCAGGTAGAGTGGGACAGTGATTCACAGCCTGGGGGAATTGTAGGGCTGGGATGTTTAATGCACAAAGTATTCTAGAAACACAGCACCATATAGTCCTGAAGCTGAAAGGGGCTTAGGATTACCTGTGTCAATGGAGATGAGTTTGGGTGTGAGACACTTGGGGTCTGGATGCAATACAGAATCAATTGGAAGGCAAAGACTTGACAGAGAAAAACACATTTTTTTCCCCATGGGGGATGTAGCAATGTGGATCTGGGGAGGGAGAAGGCAGGAGGAAAGAGGCGGGCTCTCTCTGGAGCTGAGAGGTGAAATGACTTGGCAAAGGACATGCAAGTAGCTCTCTCCCCACACTACACAGCAGGGAGGTCTGCTCTTCAGAGCAGCTGGTTCGGGAGGAGAGGAGAACTTATCTTCATTAAATGAGTCAACAAGAAGCCAGATGTTTGCAGCTTCAGCTGGGCGGCATGATTCCTGCTACCCGCTGCTGCGAATTTGTCCCTGCCTCGACCATCTGAACTTTTGTCCACAGAATGAAGCAGTGAAACACTCCTGCCAGTGAAGTGAAAGCGTTCCCCTCCTCCCACTGTTGCATCACAGAAGTAGCAAATTTGGTGACAGTTGTTGTTTGAAATTGCCAATTAATGGGACCATCTGCCCTCCGAATTCTGAACCAGTTGAAGACTAGGCATAGGAGTCCGAAAGTGCTCAGAGCATTTACCTTATTCCATCCCCGGGAGAACGTGGCTCAGACTCCAGGGCGACATGGACTTCCCCATCCTCCCCATCTGAACTGAACTTAAGACCTCATCCCAGGCAGGACAGATAGATTCCACACGGCTAAAAGGTAGACTTTGTGCATGGAAAAGCCTGGCGTGTGGAAGAAACCACCTGCAGGTTGTGGGAAGACTAGATCCCAGCGGGAGCCACACACTCAGGATTCTTCCCTGTATCAGCAGATGGGACACAGAGGGAGTGGAGGAGATGGCAGGTGGGAAGGGTCTTTCTCCGCAGTATATCAAAAAGGCACATGTGCTTATTTTAAGATCTGATGCAGGGACAGGGGGAGAAAATAGCTCCTCTACCCCCATCCTCTGTGTCTCAGTGAAGCCCACGTATCTCTGCCCCTTCGTCTGCTGTCCTCCCCATGCCCATCTCCAGGTCGTCTCTGCTTGGTGGAGTTTCCTCCCAGCCCAGCAGCGCCGAATGTGGATCAGGTTTCTGAGCAAATCTGCGTCCAGTCCTGGGTCTACACCTAGGTGAAATGGTAAGTGTCTGCTCAGACTGCTGCTTCATGAGACCAGCACCGGAGAGCCAGTAGTTCATTTTGGATATACGCCAAAAAACACCAGTCCAGGAAAGAGGAAGTGAGACAGGAAAGCACAGCAGCCAGTAAGGGACATGGACTTCCCCATCCATGGGGAACACAGTAAGGGTGTTCTCAAGGAAGGCACCACCTGGGCAACGGAGCCGGTACCCTGGGGGACTCGCTCTATGCCCATCCCAGTTGGAGTGAAGGCGTTGGGGTGTCATTTATCATGTTGTATCAAACAGTCTGAGGCTGCCACTCCAGCCCTTCAGGCCTCCAGTGCACATGCTACGCAATTTTTGTTTTATAGAGTAAAACTCAAACTAGCAGTTAAATGGGAGACACTCTCCAGCTCCCTGGGGTTTGTCTCTGTAGTTTTTGCTTCTTTTGCCACACAAGATTTTGTAAGGTCCACTCTCTAGTAGAACATACTGAAGCCATCACCAATAGTTCCACCACTCACTGGTAGCTCTGACAGCCCCTCCAACTCACCCTCCAAGGAGCTGTCGACCTCTAATATACATGAAGCAAATAACAGCCTTGAACTAAGCTTTGTAACCAACTCCATAACTAGGTGAGGTCTTACAGAAACTGTCAGGGAAGAGTAAGGGTGCGACGGTCATTCCCAAGCATCACAAAATGCCTCCTGCTGCTGACCTGCTAACCTCATGTTTCTAGCTGACAGCAAATTCGCTTCTCACAAGTTTCTTCCTCTCTGAGCATGGGATGAACCTTGTCTGTTTGCTTTGTCTCTTGAGGCCACTCTGGTTGTTCCTTGGCTGAAGAGGAAGGTGAATCATGAGTAGGTGATGGGTCCTGGGTAGGCTGTGTGTCAGACAGATTGGTTACCTGAGCTTCCTGGCTCCTGTCTTGCTCCTTGCTCTCAAGAATCTATCCTACCTCCATATAGGTCCCTGAGCACCCCCTTGGCTGGTCTTGGGCATCTCCTCTGAGACTTTGCACTGTAGGGCCCACTGCACGGTAACTTACCCTGCTGCTTCCCAGGGCCTCTTCTCCAATAGATTTGGTGGCCAGGGGTCTTTTCCTGGTGCCTAGCGAGGTCTTTCACCTCTGCAGAGGTGAGGCAGTGGGTTTCAAGGGGTCATTTTGAAATTCTGCTAAACTTAGAGATAACATTACACGAAAAGCATTTTTAGACTATAGTTCCAGCATCTTCAGGGGCAGGTCTCTCAATTTGTTTTCTTACTACTTGATGCAGATGAAATAGTTTGGGGGAATATAAATTTCAGTCTACATAATTTAGGTATGCAAAAGCAGAACTTTATTTTTCTTTAACTGAACTTAAGAGTTGCTATGGGCTAAATTGTGTTTCTCAAAAAGATATGTTGAATCCCAAACTCCAGTACTTCAGAATATGATCTTATCTAGAGACAGAGTCTTTTTGGAAGTAATTAGGCTAAAATGAAATAATTTTGGTGGGCCCTACTTTGATATGACTCATGTCCTTACAAAAAGGAGAAATTTGGGCACAGACCTGCACACAGGGAGAACATCATGTGGTGATGAAGGTAGGGACCAAGGTCATGCTTCTACAAGCCAAAAATTCCAAAGATTGCCATTGAACCATCAGATGCTAGCTGGAGAGGCATGGAACAGACTCTCCCTCTTTGCACTCAGAAGGAACCAACACTGTTGATGCTTTGATCTCTGGATCCTAGTCTCCAGAATGCTGAGACAATAAATTTCTATTGTTTTAGTCACCCAGTCTGTAGTACTTTGTTATGGCAGCCTTTGCAAGCTAATACAACACTTCTTCTTTTTCATCAATGATGATAAGCTTGAACTTGCCAATTCAAAGCAAATTTGGGATTCTTCAGTTGAACTCAGTTCCTTTTGCATAAACACAGGCAGTTCAGACTTGCTCTCCTCTCTCCCCTTCTGTCCTTTTCTCCAGGCTGTGGTTCTAGGCACAGGTGTCTGTCCTCTTTGGATTTGCTGCCATGTCTCTGTTTCTCTTTGTTGTGTTGGCTCTAAACATTCCACGTCTATTGTTGCAGTGTCCACTCTTCACATACCCTCCACTGGGTCCAATCAGTTTACCCAGTTCAACACCCTCATCTTAACTGTGAACCATCACCAAGTCTTTCAGCTCATTCTCAGCCTCATCTGGACCAGTCTTGAATGATAAGGGGGCTGGGGAAGGGATATTCGGGGTAGGAGGACCTTTCAGATGTTGTCCTGAGCCTCTCTGGGGCCGGGGACTACCAGGGCAGGGTGGTAGTAGTCTCAGATCATTTCTTTGCCACCCCAAACCTTTCTCATCATGACTTTGCTTCTCCTCTGGATACCCATATGTTAAGGGACTCTCTGTGAGGCTATAGGGTATGTATCCTGAGTTGTCACTGTAGCAACTGGAAACTGGAAACATTCTGGAATCCCGTCAGGGGAAGAATAATTAAATAAGTACAAGAGTAGCCATATTATGGAATGCCATGCAGCTGTTAAAAAGTGCAAGGGTGCTCTTTTTATCCTGACACGGAAAGATTGCCACATTCTGCAATAACATGAACGGTATAATCCCATTTCTGTGAAAACAAAATTACATATGTGCATATGGATGCAAAAGCACAGAAAAGCCTAGGCACAGATCTACATTAACAGTGCTATCAACAAGGGGCGTGTGGGTTGGGAGAGAGAGGCAGGTGTGTTCCTTCTTTTTCTTAAAATCCTTTTGTGTTATATAAAATATTAACTCCACTAGATTAATGAATTATTAAATTTTAACAAGTAAAAACACAAAGCAAACTCCATCGAATATTACAGCATAAATTACCCTGAGAATGACCTGGCCCTTTCCTCAGGACCTCTGAAATAACCTGTTCATTCTCTTTATTAAGTCTGAAAAGGGCCAGGTGTGCTTGTGGGCTTGCATGGAATTCTCATTTGCACTTAGGTATTATTAGTGCAAAACTTTAATGAAAAATAAAGGACTGGAAAATACAGCTCCCAACTGCCTTCCAGACCACAGCCGGCTTTGGTACTGAGGCCTCTGGCAAACCAAAAGGAATAAAGTCAAATCAAGTAACAAGGGGAAATCAATACCTTATTCATGTTAAACCTGCCCTAATGCCCTCCATTATGTGACTCACCACACAGAGAATCAATCCATTTCTCTTCTGGTGGAACACAGAGGCTTTAAAATTTTCATTTGTATATATTAATTTTTAGGGAGAGAATGTCACTTTATGGAGCTATTTCCTCTCTCTATAAAACTGATGGATTAATAGCAGAGTTTCAGAGCCCCTTATGTTTGGGCTCCAGTTCTGCATACTAAGTAAATATTCTAAGAAATAGTTCTTGGGTCAGGACAAGGATAATAATGGTCATTAATAACCATCACTCATTACAAGGTCCTTCCTCCTCTGAGCTCTTCTAACCTGTTTATAAATGGTTTTTAATGTGCCAAATGCACTCCCCCACCCCTCCCAAGCAGACACACACTTCGAGGGAGGTTAATTGCTGCTGCCTTTATGAGCCCTGACCTGTGCAGACAGCATTCTCGGATCACTTCTCCCACCTCTGAGGTAGAGGTTAATGGTCACCATGTAAGACTGCTGGGCACTGGGAGTTGTAGAATCTAATTACTGGCTCTTGTGGGTGGACCCATGAGTGTGTGTTTATGAACAGGATGGGCTGAAGTAATCTCCAAGTCTGCAGTGTTAACTGCCTTCTGGAAGCTACTGTGATTTTCAAGACCCCAAGGAAATTATTTCTTTATTGCGAGTCTAAAATGCCCCCTGTTACCTCTCTCTGTTGCCTTTACCTGATTCGTATTGCTTTGAAATCTGCTTAATCCTGGTGCAGTCAAATTACTTCCTCATTTGGTTCAAGAGAATCTAGATTATTTCTGTTTGTATAACCACTCTCCCAACTGTGGGTCCCTGGCCTCATTTGTTTCCTACCTCCCCTCCTCATCAGCCCCCTTCTCAGCTGATAAATTCCCCATGGATACAATAGCACAATTCTTTCTAAATAAGTTGCAAGTAATTGCCTGTTTTCTGCTTTTTGAAGATGTGACTGGACACTTTAAAACACAGATTCTTGTGTCTTTGTTTTCTTGAGTCTTTTAATAGGTGACTAAATCATTAGACATAAGAAAGAAAAAGTGGATTGATGGCGAACACTGTAAGTGTAGTTGAAACTTGAAACAGTATTTGCAAGTTACTATTACTATGATTTCCCCCCTCTGACTTCTGTATGCATGAGTCAGTAATGTATTATCAACATTTATTTTGTCAGTGGGAAAATTCTTTATTCTCTGAAACTTCTGGAAAACAATGCTGCTCTGTTGTTAACAAGGCAGTGAATATTCTGCACATACCGGCATCCCCTGCCGAGAATTTTTCAGGCAGACATTTTTTTTCTGTGAAGGCAGGAGCTAAAATTTAAAAGCACCTCACCTGCCAAATGATTAGGGAATTCTTCTTCTTAACCAAATGCCAAAACAAATCAGTTTCCTAAAGAGATGTGAGATGTCCCCAAGCTGTGCTTGGGAATATTAAGAAGTGAAAAGACGCCTCTGCCCACAGCTTGCCATTTCAGGGTCCCTCACCCTGCGGGGAGGCAAAGACTGGAAGCTTTGGAGACTCCATTAGGAGGTTTAAGCCTGCCATCTAGAGGTGTCTTGGTAGAATTACACAGATATTTCATAAAGTTTAGTAGCATCTGCTGGAATTCACCAATGGTGTATTGGCCTGTACTCACAAACAGCATCTGAATTTGGGCTGTGCTTTGGCATCTTTGACATCCTCCTTTCAGAAAGCAAGTGAGAAGGTGGATTCTGGGGTGGGAGCTCTATTGTACTTTAAGATTCTTCTTATAGAAATCTGTAATGCTGAGAAGTGGGACCATCTGGGATGTCTGTGACTGCAGCCACCTTCAGTTCTAGACAAATGGGTAATTTCTTAAAGTGCCCTTCTGATGAGCAGAAAATCTTCAGGCTTGTTAGCTCGAGTGTCATTTGTGGATATGCCTGGAAAGATCGTAGCAGGTGGTGCAGTAGAGCACCCAATTCAAGAGGCTGATCTATCCATTGCGTGTTCAGCAAAAGAAAACTAATGATGCCTGTTAGTGGTTGGGGATTTTCCTTTAACCTGGACAAATAGGGATTTAAAAAAATTGAGAACATCTTCAAGCTGTTCCCTCTGTCTTATGCTTTTTTAAGGTTAGAGAACATCTGGAAGGTTTGCTTTTGAAAAACTATTGGTTGGCTTTCAATGATTTTTTCATATCCTGCTTCTGTTTTCTACAGGTTCTAGGAATTGGGAATTGACAGAGGAAGGTTGTTACTACATGTTTAGATCTGTCTGGAGGTTAAATCATGGGGAAAAGAGAGAGAAATTTGCTCATCGAGATATCAAGCTCATTTAAGAGGTAAGAGCAAGTTTGGAGGGGCTGAGTAATTTACATATTTTTAGATATAACTGTGTAATTCTTTTCAGTTTTCCCATCTGTGAGCTGGAAATAAAGAGAGCGACTGAATTTACCAACTGATTGTCTTTAAAGATGTTAATGCAATGGGGACAACCTCTAAGGATGACAGCATAGCAGAGTGTATATACTCTACCATCGGGGGTGCCAACAGACTAAATTTGATGTCCCCTCCCCCTTTTTAAAGTGTCATTTGATTCCCAGTCAGGTTGGGAACAGAAAATCACCTTAAAGTAAATGTTCCTTTTTCCTTGTTCTTCAAAGAATGCTGGAGTAGGCTCCCTATGTAAATCTGGTTATGTAAATACCAGATGAGCAGGCTGCCTGGTCCAGGAGGAGGATGTAACAAGACATCCTGTGCTTTGAGTACTTTAGAAAAGGTTGTCTCTTATCTCATGGAAGGAATTGGTGATTCAGAGCAACAGAGTGACCTGGCTATGTGTTGAATGCAGTTATATGATCAAGTAAGATGAAAATTAATTCAATGCTTTTATGATTTACTTGATTACTCTCTTTTTAAAAAAACACTTATCTTACCTTGACTTACGTGCCCAAACTTCCTGCTTCTTTCCCTGGTCCATGCCAGTCTTGCCTCATCTCCTCTGCAAGACCATGATCTGACAATTCTGCTGACCTTCAAGGGATTAGTCCTGCTGAAATATAATTTCCAAAAAGGTAAAATCAAGACTCTCATGCCAATATAAAAGGAGCACATCAAAGACTTTAAGGAACTCATTAACTAGTGAAGAAACCAGTGAGATGTTAAAATCAGGTCAAAGGAAAATTTGAAGACACAGGTACATATACTCAGGAATGCTAAAATGAATTTGCTAATGGATACAAAGTGGTAAATATGTCATAGAACAATAAAATGTAATGCTGGGGGTCATCATTTTTACAAGGCAAAAATCAATTGTATCTTTATGGGGACAAAATTTATTCTTAGTGTTATGGATAATAATCATCTGCATGACCATAAGTTTTTTTTTTTTTTTTTGAATTCTTTCTTTTTTTTTTTTTTATTGAGTGTTAACTATGTACATTGATACTCTTCTGGGGTACAGTGTGGGGTTTTCACATGCATTCTGAAATACTTCCATCAAACTGGTCAACACAGCCTTCATGTCATTTTCTCAGTTAT
>CAUYTI010015557.1:0-58672 GCA_963575145.1 Galago senegalensis | reverse complement strand
ATTTCTATCTTTTAAAAATATTTTTTCATGGCACCAACTATTACTCAGTTTCCAAGACTAGATTTTCCATAATGTCAACTTTGTACACAATGACATCCACCTATTTGAAATGAACCTCATGCCTCAGCGTCAACAGTACCTGGAACTATAGATAAGGAATACAACATTTGACTACCCTTTCTACTTGAGTAGAAACCTGGTGGAAGATAAGGACTGACATTGTCTTTCTGTTAATCAGCTTTTTCTCTTGAACGGAAGCTCAGGGGATCTGCCCAATTGTTCTTCCCAGAGCATCTAAATATTATAGTTATGCATGAAATAAATTATTGAGCTCTACTTAATAAATGAGCTTATTGGGGCCTTTGAGGATTGTTCAATACTCAGGCCTCGGTGACACATAGGAAGTATGTCAGGATTGTTTAACTTATCCATGGTGGGAGATAACTTAAACTATATATGGATCTCTTATGTCCCTGTCAGGTTTTATTAGTTATTGTGTATTATATACATGATGCAAAATCTCTTCAATATGCACTGTGGCCAGTATTTCAAAAATTAAGACACACCCAGCACAGAATTCAGGATTGGTGTAAATTTAAAGATAGGCTTAAATTGCCCATGATCATCATAAATAACTGTAGGTATTGAGTACTTTACTGGACACAGTGTCTCACCACATTTCATGAAGGCTTCTTCCCTGAGACACCTACCATTCAACACAAGCCTATTCTATAGAAAGATGTCAAAAAACATGAAAAATAGACCTAGGAATTGTGTTATGAACCATTTAGTTGTGACAAATTGTTTGCTCATTGGGCTCAATTTCTAGTCAATGACATCCCAGGGAAGTACCAGGTATAAACTACAGTCTACCATTTCATTCCAAATCCATGACTTGAAAATGAAATGATGGGTTCTTAATCACTTGGCCATGGTTACAAAATAAAATTTAGAAAGCAGGAATTGAGTGTGGAAAAAAGAACACCATTCTTTGTAATAGCTTGAACGCAACAAACATCCAGGAGAGCAGGAGTTGGTCCTGGCTCCTGTGGGACAGGGAGGCTCATCTGCTTAATAGAGGGCGGTGAGGAAGAAAGGAGAGAGGTCTGAGTGAGAAGTGGACCCAGGAATCCTGGACTCATCGTGTCTCAGGAGGCAAGTGAACTAGAGTAAAAGACTTCCAATCTAGTCAGCACTTCTGTAACTCTTGTTTAGAATTTGATATGCAACATCTTCTAGTCTCTACCACATAAAACCTAGAAGCATGCACATCCCTTCCCCACACTCCTATATGCAGGCACTCCCTCACAGGGATACAGATGAGCATGACCACATTCCCACATCCCCACACCGTGTTTTTCATAAACACTTTCACTCTCTGCCGATACCATTGATGTCAAAACCCAAGCCAGACTCTGGGCACTGCAATTCTCATGGAAAATGTTAAGGCTGTAGCAGAGGAAGCAGCTACTGCTGCATGCAGCTCTACCTTCTGCATGTGCCCACCTTAGCTGCTTGACTATCCCATAACCAGCACTCAAAGGAACACTGCAGACCAACACTTGTGGCCTGAGGAGAAGCAGTCTTGATTTTGATTGATGTACTTGTCCTTGGATCTGACAATGCAGAATTCAAATTTGGAAGAAAGAAGGTAAACAATAATGTCTCCACCCAAATTCAAATGGATAAGGAGATCCTAGCAGAGTATGATACTCATGTAAAGAGATCTGTGCTCAGGTCACAGAGCACATGAAATGCCTGGACCAGCAGTGTGAGATTCATTTGCAGCTGTTACAGGACCTTCAGGAATTCTTCAGAAGGAAGGCTGAGATTGAGATGGACTACTCCCACAATCTGGAGGAGCTGGCTGACTAATTCCACACCAAGACATGCAGCAACAAGGACCAGCAATTAAAGAAGGATCAAACATTTTCTCTCCTATCATCTGCTATAATATTCCTTTAAATCAGGTGAAGTGGGAGAGCAGGGACCACATCACCCTGAGTGACATCTATTTGAATAACATCCTTCCTCTATTTGTCCAACTCACAGAGGATTCAGGAAGACTCCTTAAAAGAGTAAAGATGTTGGCCAGCAGCTCTAAAATGATTTGTTCATTCAGACATGAACACATATAACATGTACAATTCTGACAGGATCAGTACTCAGAGCAAATAAAAGGAGGTAGAGAAGCAAGAGGAGATGCAAAATAGTAAATCAGTAAAACTGGAGGACCAGAGCACTCCACACTCCCCAGACTCTAAAGCCAATGTTTGCATTGAGGAGAAACATGGGTTTAAGCGCTCAGTGAAGAAGGTCGAGAAGATGAAGGAGAAGTGCCAAGTCAAGTACACAGAGAATAAACTGAGGTCCATTAAAGCCTGGAATGAGAACCTAGTGGTGTTGGTGGCAACCAACCCATCTGTCAAGTACTACATCCACGAACTGTCTGATCTTATTGATTGCTGTGACTTAGGCTATTATGTTAACACACTTTCCTCTCTGCCAAGTTAAATCTGGAACAGTCAAATGATGAAGGTCTGAATGCCATTGAGAATGCAGTGGGAATCATGGATGCTACCAATGATAAGCAGAGCCTCATGGAGATGTACAACAATGTCTTCTGCCCCTATATGAAGTTTGAGTTCCAGACCCACATGGGCAACATGACTTCCCAGTTCCATGCCCAGCTGCCTGTCCAGAATGAGCTGAATAGGGATGCCAATAACTTCAGTCTTGCTTATTCACTCTAAAGATTGAGAATGAAGAGGTAAAGAAGACAATGGAGGCAACTTGCAGACCATCTAGGACATTGTGACTGTCGAGGATTAATATGTGTCTGACTGCTTCCAGTATAGCAACTCCATGGAGTCTGTCAAGTACACAGTCTCAGAAACCATCATGAGAAAACCTAGAATTGCTAAGAGAAGTGCCAACTACCAGAAGAAGAGCAGATTTATTACATGAAATTAAAGGAGTACCAGAAGGACAGGAATCTCATCACCAAATTACAAGCCAAACACAACATTCTGCAGAAAACCCTAGGAGAAAGTCTGCAGAGAGATTGAAGTCTAGCCAGGCATAGCTCAACTGTGAGGAAATAGGACTCCAGCCAAGCAATTCTTTTGTGGGCCAGCAGCTGTATGGAGTTTTTCTGAGGGACAGCATCTCAGGTGGAAGTGAATGACATGAAAAATGCCTTTGGGAGAGGAGAGGATCCCCTGTCTGGGGACCAGAATGACCATGACATGGATTCCATATCTAGTGTCCTGAAGGATTATTTCCAGGATCTAGAACACCCTCTGAATTCTGTAAAATCCTGCTTGTCTTTACTAAAACCACTCTGACAATCATGAGATACCTCTTTGCCTTCATCAATCAGAGAGTAGCCTCCCCAGTGAACAACTGGATTGGCCCTTGATTTGGCTACTCTATCTATTATTCTATCACAAAAAGTATTTGCACAGCACCTGAAAATATTGAATATGTTGTTCAATAAGAGTACATTGAATACATTGTTTAAAAAGAGTTGAAACCTTGAGCAGCACCTGTGGCTCAAAAGGGTAGGGTGACTGTCACATATGTGGCAGTGGCTTCAATCTGGAATGTTGTAGGATCCAGGCTTCTGGTCATAGATAATTACTGAACATTTCTGCATCGTTCAGCTTGTATCATGTGTTTGATCCAGGACATTACTTCGCCTTCATCCTTATTAATTACATGTAAGATTGTTGTCATTAGGCTGACACAACAGTTGAGATTTTGTACAGTAGTGATACTCAAGCTGCATTTCAGATGGTGAAACTACATAGAGACACTTACATAAGATGCTCTTTGTTCTTTTTTTTATTTTTTTGAGACAGAGTTTTACATTGTCACTCTTGGTAGAGTGCTGTGTCATCATAACTCATAGAAACCTACATTTCCTGGGCTTAGGTAATTGTTTTGCGTCAGCCTCTCCAGTAGCTTAAAATAAAGGCACCTGCCTCAATGCCACCCTATTTTTTGATGCAGATTGGCTGGGATCATTTTTAAAATCATCCCGTCATGGTGATCCACCAGTTCAGACTTTGTCACTATGGGATTTTTGCTGTGCCATTGCAGCTCACAGAAACTTCCATCTCCTGGGCTCCAAAGATACTTTTGCCTTATCCACCTCTTTAGCTTGAATTAGAGGTACCTGCCTTGATGGGCTGTTATTTTTTGTTACATGTTGCCTGGAAACATTTTCAAACTCACCACTCTCCTGGTGATTCACCACTTCAGACAATGAAGATGGGATTATTTTCAAACTAGGTTTCATGGCCAGGGGTGGTTCTTCATCCCTCTCATCTTGTCTATTTCTGAAGCCCAGTCAGTTGAATTGTCTGAGCTTTTGAATTGGAAACTAGATTTAGGACTAGTGAGATACCCATCTCTAAAGCATGAAATATAGCAAGATGCTATGCTGGTTCCTGGCCACCTAGCTGAGAGAAATGTTCAATTCACAAGATCACTTGAAGTTTGTTGTGAGCTATGATAACAGGGTACTCTAACAAAGGCAAAAAAAAAAAAAAAAAGACTCTTAAAAGTCCAACAAAAAAGTCTCTCTTAAGAAATAAATGCAGAAAACCATTTGTATTGGAGTTACTCCTCATTTTATTTTGTTTTTTTATAGAGACAGAGATTTACTTTATCATTATCACAATCAGTAAAGTTCTGTGGAATCTGCAGCTCACAGTAACCTCCAACTCTCAGGCTTAGGCAATTTTCTTCTCTCAGCCTCCTGAGTAGCTGGGAGGACAGGGGCACATTACAATGCCCTGCTATACTTTTTACATTTGAACATGGATATAATGTTGAAAAATTTCCCATAGTTTGGATGTCAACTAAAGAATTTATTCTCTCATAGGGACATTTTTTTTCCTACAACCTCTATTAGTCAAGACTTCAGATTTTACACAACTCTGACTCATTGGTATTGAGATACTTGTAGTCACTTCAAACTCCCACACAGAATTCTTGACTCATGTCTCATTTTTTTTTTTTTTTTTGCACACTAAAATTTCTAGATTATACACTCCACCCTTTCTGTTGCCCTTGTCAATATGATCCAGTATTCCCTTGATCCATTCAGTCCAAGACCAGGGACCAGACGTTTCTGTGTGAAACTTACCTATCAGATCAACTGGCAGTCTCCTAAGGAACCAACTTCGAATAAATTTTCCTGACTCATTGTTCTCTCGTCCACTCCTAGAACCACAAGAAATCTCCTTTCTTTATTACAAGATTACATCTGCCTACTAAACTTTCCTCATAATTTCAACACTGGGAAACTGTACCTAGCAAAATTCCTTTCTATCCTTTTCTCCTTTCTTTTTTTCTTTCTTTCTTATTCATGAGACTTAATATCATTCTTTTACCCGGGCTATATTGTCCATGACCACAGTATCACACACAATGACATCCAAGTTTTCGATTGGACAAAATTCATACTTTATTTGGGACTTCTGCCTTTTCTCTGTTCTTGTTTTGCCTAATAGGATTCGTTTTATATTTAAACATCAAATAAATTTGCAAGTAACAAGAACAAATTAGCAGAATGTTATTGTGCTTTTGGCTATGGAAGAAGCACAAGCAAATAATTAGAAAGGGGTAAATAAAAGGTTTCAACCCCACATATCCAGAAATGGTAGTTTAGTCTCATGTGCTCCCCAGGGAATGTGGCCCTAAGATGGAATCTTTTTACTCTGAGGACATGCCCGGTCCTACTGAAAAGCAGAAAGCTACAATTCACAGTAAGAATGTTCCAGTGGGCCATGACAGATTCTAGCTGGGGGCTGAACACCTGTCACGGCCCTGGGTCACTCTACTTTGTTCCTTTCTCCTCACTAACACAAGAGTGTCAGATTTTTTTTTTTTTTAAGGAAATTGGCTAACAGAACAGCCTGGCACCCTTGTGGTTTAGCCCTAAGGAAATATGCTCAATTTTTAACAATTGTACACATACTCAGAAGTAATTGTGCTGAATTGGAATATTGAACAGTGGTTTCAGTGATTTCACTTCCCTTTCTTGACTTTTTGTTATTTTAAACTTTTATGAGGTGTTTTAGAAGATATAAGAGGATCAAGAAAGATAGGTAGTTACTGAGTGTCTGATTGTCTCAGGCTCCTTTATATGCTATTCATATAGACTTCAGTGATTTCTTCTATGTCACTGATCAGTTAGCCCCTAGAACAGCAACACTCGGTAAATCCTTTGGCATCTATGAATCTCAGCAAACTCAACTCCTGGGCTTAGGTGATTTTCTTCTCGGAGCCTCCCAAGTAGCTTTGTATACAGATACAAGTCACAAAGCTTGGGTATTATTTTTACTTTTGACCACAAATCTAGTATTGAAAATTATCTCTTAGTTAGATGTCAACTGGAGAAATTATTCTCTTATAGGGAATTTTTTTTTTTTCTAACAACATCTATTAGTCAAGACTTCAGAATTTACAGTAATTTGACCTTTGGTATCTAAAATTCTTATTTTGACTCTAAACTTCACAGAGTGATTTATTGACACATTCTGGTTTTTTATGCACACTAACATTTAGATTCTACACCCCACACCTTCTATTGCACTTTTCAATCTCGGCCAATATTCCCATGCCCCATTTAGTCCAAGTCCAGAGATCAGACATCTCCAAATACCCCTACATATCAGCTCAACTGCCAGTCTACTAAGGAACCAACAGCAAATGAACTTGTCTTGACTCCTGGTTCCCTCTATCCCCCAAGGATCACAATAAATCTCTTCCTGTATATCACCCTGTATTCCATCTGCCTACAGACCTTTCCTTGTAATTTAATTCTTGGAAAGTGTACCTTTTTATTTTCTACATTTCAATCTTTCTTTCTTTGTTTCTTTCTTTTTAATTTTCTTTCATTATTTTTCATGACACCAACTCTCAGTCTGTTTCCCTGGTGAGATTGTCAATGACTTCAGTCTTGCACACAATGACATCAACTCTTAGGTTGAAGTCACCCTCTTGTCTCAGCCTCTGGAGTAGTTGGAAATACAGATAATGGATACAAAACTTGATTACCCTTCTTTATGAGTAGAAACCCGGTGGGACATAAGGGCTGAGGTTGTATTTCTGTTGCTCAGCCTTACCTCCAATGTAGGAGCTCTGGAGGATCTGCCCACTTTGGCTGCACATAGAATAAAAATATTGTAGACATGCAAAAAGAAAAAAGTTCTTGAGGCCTCTTATCTTAGTGATTTGGAAGGCCAAGTCAATTAGATTATCTGAGCTTCTGAATTCGAGACCAAACTCAGCAGTAGTGAGATGCCCATCTAGAGAAGAATAAAAAACAGCTGGATATTATGCAGGTTCCTTGACCACCAGCTGAGGGAATAGGTTTGCCCAATGAGAACACTTGAATTTTGCTGTGAGCTATGATACCAGTGTAGTCTACCAAACACAACAAAACAAAACTCTGTCTCAATAAATAAATGGAAAAGCCGTTTGTATTGGAGTAACTCCTCAATTTTACTTATTTTTTTATATAGACAGAGACTTACTTTTTTTTTTCTTAATCATACTCAGTAAATCCTGTGGTTTTTACAGACAACAACAACCTCCAACTCCTGGGCTTAGGCAATTTTCTTCTCTCAGCCTCCCAAGTACCTGAATCTACAGGTACATGCCACAATACTTGTCTGTTTTTACTTTTGTCAACAGATCTAGTGTTCTAATGTATCCCCTAGATTAGATGTTCACTACATAAATTATTATTTCATAGGGATATTTTTTTTCTACAACCCTATTAGTCAAGACTTCAGATTTTACAGAACTCTGAACTTTTATTATCTTAGATTCTTGTCCTCATTCTAAATTGCCTCATTATGAATTCTTGACTCAACTTACGATTTTTTATACACATTAAAATATCCATATTCTACACTCGATCCCTTCCCTTGTACTTTTAAATCTCCAGTAATATTCCCTTGCCCCCATTAGTCCAAAAACAGAGACTTGCAACTCTGGATGATCTCTACCCATCAGATAAAATGGCAGTCTCCTAAGGAACCAACCACAAAAGAAATTTTTCTGACTCATTGTTTCCTCTTCTACACAGAGACCATAGTAAATCTCATCCTTCATATATTCCTGTATTCCATCTGCCTATTGGCTGTTGCTTGTAATCTTGCTCTTAGAAACTGTACCTAGCAATTATTTTTGCTTTCTTCATTTCTTACGTTTTTTGCTTTCCTTTTCCTTCTTTATTTCTTCTTTCCTCCTGTATTTAATTCTTTTATTCTATCTTTCTTTCATTTTACTACCTCAGTTTTCAAGAGACCAACTCTCTGTTCCCCAGGGTAGATTGCCATGACCTCAGCCTTGTACAAAATGACATCAAACTCTTTGAATGAAATGAGCCTACTGTCTCAGCCTCTGCAGTAGCTGGAACTATAAGTAAGGGATACAAGACCTGACTACCCTTTCTATTTGAATAGAAACCCAGTGGGATCTCATGGCTGGTGTTGTCTTTCTGTTGCTCAGACATGGTCTAACACAGGAACTCACGGGATCTACCCAATATGGCAGTACAGAGCATCAAAAAAAAAAAAATTGTAGTCATGGCTCGGCGCCTATAGCTCAACCAGCTAATGTGGCGGGTTTGAATCCCCACCCCAGACCCCCCAAACAACGATGGCTGCAACCAAAAAAAAAATAGCCTAGCCAGGCATTGTGGCGGGCACCTCTGTTCCCAGCTACTTGGGAGGCAGAGGCAAGAGACTCACTTAAGCCTAGGAGTTGGAGGTTGCTGTGAGCTGTAATGCAACGGCACTCTAACCAGGGGGATAGCTTGAGGGTCTGTCTAAAAAAAAAAAAATTATACTCATGTGTGGGACAAATCTTTGAACTCTACTTGAAAATGAGCTTAAAAGTGACTTTGAAGATTATCCAATCTTTAGGCCTCAGTAACACAGGGAATATATCAGTACATTTTTACATATATGTGGTGGGAGATTAGCACAACTATGCTAATTAGCACAACTACACTTCATTAGTTATTTTGTATTATGCCTGTGATCCAAAATAACTCTTCAATGTGCATGTGGCCAGGAAGCCAGAATTTTAGCCACACTTCGCACAGAAATCAGGATTGATGGAAATTAAAAGATATACTGTTATTTCCCATTATCATCATAAATAACTGCACTAGTGGAGTATATTACTGTACACAGTGCATCACCAGATTTCAAGAGGGAGCCTTCAGTGACATACCACAGTCCAAAACAAGCCTATTATAGAAAAAGAAGTCAAATAGCAAGAAAAGTAGAATTAGGAATTGTGTCAAATTATTGGTCTCTATTTTTAGTTCTACAACATCCCACCACAGCACTTTTTATAAACCAGAATCTTCCAGGAACCATACAACCATACAACCCTGGAAATCCCCTGCTCATAAGATAAACTGACTTTCTATTAAGGAATAAACCACAAACAAATTTGTCCTGACTCATTGTTCTCTCCTCCTTTGCAGACCACAATGGGATTTTCTCATAATTTTGCTCTTGCAAACTGTACCTAGGAATCTTTCTTTCTTTCTTTCCCTTTCTTTCTTTCTTTCATTCTTTCTTTCTTCCTTCCTTCCTTCCTTCATTTTTTTCTTCCTTCCTTTTTTTCTTTCTTCCTTTTTACCTTCCTTCCTCTTTCTTTTTTCTTTCCTTCTTTCTTCCTTCCTTCTTTACTTCCTTCCTTTCCTTCTTCTTTCTTCCTTTCTTGCTTTCTCTCTTTTCTCCTTCTTTCTCTCTTTCTTTCTTTATTTCTTTCTTCCTGTCCTTATTTTTCATGAGACTGCCTCTCACTCTGTTCCCCAGGCTACATTGTCCATCACCTCAGCCTTGCACACAATGGACCAGCTCTTTGGTTGAAGTGATCCTCTGGCCTCAGCCTCTTGAGTAGCCAGAAATATAGGAAAGAAATATAACATTTGACTGACCTTCATATTTGAATAGAAACCCATTGGGAGATCCTGGCTGAAGTTGTATTTTAGTTGTTCAGCCTGGTCTATAACACTGGAGATCATGCATTCTACCCAATGTGGCTCCCCAGAGAATAGAAATATTCTAATCATGTGTGGGATGTGATTGAGCTTCATTTTAGAAATGAGCTAATGGGGGACTTTGAGGATTGTCCAATCCTCAGGCCTCAGTAACATTTATGAAGTGTGTCAGAACTGTTTCACATATCTGTGGTATGAGATAACCGTAACTATGCAAGGATCTATTTTGTCCTTGTCAGATTTTATTAATTACTGTGTATTATATGTGTGATCCAACAAAACTCTTCAACCTGCATTGTGGCCAAGACCAAAAATTAAAACACATCTAGCACTGAATTCAGGATTCATGGAAATTTCAAGATAGGCTGAGATTTCCATGATCATCATAAATAACTGCAGTATCGAGTAAATAACTCCAACCTCATCATAAATAACTGTGGTATGGAGTACACTACTGGACACAGTGCCTCTCCAGATTTTGAGAGCGAACCTTCAGTGAGACACCTACCATCTGGAACAAGCATATTCGAGGGAAAGAAATCATATATCATGAAAAGTCGAGTTGGGAATTAAGTGACATACCATCTTTGTTTGTCAAATCACTGTCCAATCATTGGGCTTTATTTCTGTTTCTATTAAATCCCAGGGCAGCACTATGTAGAAAACACACTCTTTGATTACAAATTTGTGACTTGAAAATGAAGGGATCGGTTGTTGTATCCCTTCACCATTGTTACAAAACAAAATTTTAAAAGCAGGAAATGCATAGAGAGAACCACACTTTCCATAACAGTTTAAACCAAATAACAAACACGGACAGCAAATATCCATGGTTAGCAGAAATAAGAGTAAGCTTATAGATGATAACCTAGGACATCACCCATTGTGATGTCATCCCAGGTGACCTTGTACTGAGTTCATTTTGGAATGTCCTGGGATCCAGGCTTCTGGTCAATGGTACTCAATGGAATTTTATGCTCTCTTCACCTTTATCCTGCATGTGTTTGATCCAGGATATTTCTTAGTACTCCATCCACAAAGAGAATTGATCTAACATTTGTGCCTTACTGATTACATTAATGGCTGAAATACCAGTCACTAGACTGAAACAACAGTTGAGATTTTGCTCTGCAGTGAGACTCAAGCTGCATTCAGATGATAATAATGCATAAAGACACTTAAGTAGAATGCTCCTTATTCTTTTATTTTCTTTCTTTTTATTTTTTAAGATGGAGTTTCACTATGTCACACTCTGTAGAGTGCTATGCTATGTTCACAGAAACCTCCATCTCCTGGATGAAGGTGATTCTGTTAACACATCCTTCCCAGTAGCTTGAACTACTGGTACCCTCATCAATGACCAGCTGTTTTGGAGGCAGATTAGCTGAGACAATTTTCAAACTCACTACCCTTATGGTGATATATCATTTCAGTCATCAAAGTTGGGTTATTAGAACTAGGATTAGTAGCCAGGGTTGTTTCTTCATGCCTCTCATATTGGCAATTTGGGAGGCCTACTCAGTTGGATTGTCTGAGTTTCTGAATTGGAGACCAGCCTTAGCACTAGTGAGATACCGATCTCTGAAATATAAAAAATGGCCAGATGTTATACAGGTTCCTCCCATACCAGCTGAGAGAATAGGTTCACTGATGAGAACACTTGAAGTTTGCTGTGAGCTATGATACCAGGGTACTCTACCTAAGGCAACAAAACAAGACTCTTTCTCAATAAATAAATAGAGAAAAATATATTCTATTGGAATTACTCCTCATTTTTATTTCTCTTTTTATCAGGTTAGAGCCTTACTATATTTATCACACTCAGTAAAGTTCTCTGGAATCTACAGATCACAGCAATTTTCCCTTTCCGGTATTAGGCATTTTTCTTCTCTCTGCCTCCTGAGTAGCTTGGGATACAGGTGCATACCACAACTACTGGGTATTAATTTTGTTATGACAATGGATCTGTGCTGAAAATTTTCTCCTAGATTAGAATTCAACTGGAGAAATTATTCTCTACTAGGGAAATTTTTTGCCTACAATACGTTTTAGTCAAGACCAGATTTTAAAGCACTCTGTCCCTTTGGTAACTTAGTTTCTTGCAGTCATGCTAAATTGCCCACACAGTGAATTCTTGACTGAAGTCAGGTTTTTTAATGCACTCTAAAATATACAGATTTTACACTTCACCCCTTCTGTTGCACTTTGGAATCTGGGTCAATATCCCTTGCCAAAATCAGTCCTCAACCCAGGACCAGACATATCTGGAGGACCCCTACCCAGAAGATCAATTGGCAGTCTCCTATGGAACCAACTACAATGGAACTTTCCCTGACTCATTGTTCCTTCACCCCCCCCAGGACCATAATAAATCTCCTCCTTAATGCATTCCTGTATTCCATCTGCCTACTGAGCTTTCCTCCTAATTACACTCTTGCAAACTGTACTTGGAAAATTTCTGTCTTTCTTTTCTCTCTTCCTTCCTTCCTTTCTTCCTTCCTTCCTTCCATTCATCTTCCTTTCATTATTTTTCATGAGACCATATCTGACTCAGTTCTCCTGGCTCTATTGTGTATTACTTCAGCCCTGCATACAATGACATTCAATGCTTCAGCTGAAGTCATACTCCATGTGAACTTCTTCCCTCACCTAGAACTATAGTTAAGGTAAAAAAAAAAAAAAAAAAAAAAAACAACTTCCTATTTGATATCAAATTCAGTGTGATAACAGGGATGATGTTGTCTCTTTGTTGCTCAACTTTGTCTCTAACACAGGAGGTATGGTGTTCTGGCCAATTTGGCTGCTAAGAGCATCAAAATATTGTGGTCATGCATGGAATAAGTCATTCAGCTCTACTTAAGAAATGAGCTTATTGGGGGCTTTGTGGATTTTCCAATCTTCAGGCCTCAATGACACATACAGAGTGGGTCAGAACTGTTTTCCATGCCTCTCATCATGGCAATTTCGGAGGCCCAGTGAGTTAGATTGTCTGTGCTTCTGAATTGGAGATCAACCACAGCACTAATCAGATACCCATCTCTGAAAAATAAAAAATGACTGGATGTTATGTAGGCTCCTGGCATGCCAGCTGAAAGAAAAGGTTCACTTGATGAGAACACTTGAAGTTTTCTGTGAGGTATGATACCAGGGAACTCTACCTAAGGCAATAAAATAGGACTCAGTTTCAATAATAAAATGGAGAAAACCTACTGTATTGGAGTTACTCCTCAGTTTTATTCAATTTTTTATAGGAACAAAGCCTTATATTATTTATCACGCTCAGTAAAGTTCTGTGGGATCTACAGATCATAGCAACCTCCCCTTTCTGCTCTCAGGCATTTTTCTTCTCTCAGCCTCCTGAGTAGTTTCGAATACAGATTCATGCCACAACTCCTGGTTATCATTTTTACTTTTGACCATTCATCTGTGATGAAACTTTTCTCCTATATTAGATGTCAACTGAAGAAATTACTCTCTACTAGGGAATTTTTTTTCCTACAACCCCTATTAGTCAAGACTTCAGATTTTAAATACTCTGACCCTTTGGTAACTTAGATTCTTGCAGTCATGCTAAATTGCCCACACAGTGAATTCTTTACTGAACTCAAGTATTTTAATGCACACTAAAATATTCAGATTCTTCACTCCACCCCTTCTGTTGCACTTTGGAATCTGGGCCAATAATCCCTTGCCCCAATCAATCCAAGCCCAGGGAACAAACATCTCTTGATGATATATATACCCAGCAGATCAACTCACAGTCTCCTGCAAGTTGACCTGACACTAGTTGTCCCGACTCCAGTTTTCCTGACTCATTGTTCCCTCATCTCACTTGTTACCACAATAAATCTACTTTATTTAATCCTGTATTCCATCTGCCTACTGACATTTATTTGTAATTCTGATCTTTCAAACTGTATCTACCAAAATCAAACTAACTAACTTCCTTCCTTCCTTCCTTTTTTCCTTCCTTTCTTTCTTTCTTGACTAACTCTCACTCTGTTCCTCAGGCTAGATTGTCCAAGACCTCCGCCTTTCACACAGTGACATGCAAGTCTTCAATTAAAGTCATAATCCAAGTGATCCTCCTACCTCAGATGGAATTATAGGTATAGGATACAACATTGACTGCCATGTCTATTTGAGTAGACACTGGAGAGATTATTCTCTCATGGGGAAACTTTTTTCCTACAACTACTATTACTCAAGACTTCACATATTACACAACTATGACCCTTTACTATCTTATATTTTTCTAGTCACTCTAAACTGTCCACAAAGTGAATTCTTGACTCAAATCAGATTTATTTATGCACAATAAAATAACCAGATTATACACTCCACATCTTCTGTTGTACTTTTAAATTTGGTCCAATATTTCCTTGACCCAATCTGTCCAAGACCAGGGATCAGACATCTTTGGAAGATAGTTACCCTACAGATTGAATGGCAGGCACCTAAGGAAACAACCTAAAAATAACTTGTCCTATTTCATTGTTCTCTACATGTCCTGGGGAGCAAAGAAATCTCCACATTTATGTAATCCTGTATTTGTCAGCCTACTGAAATTTCCTCCTAATTTCTCCCTCAGAAATCGGATCTAAGAAAAATTTTTTTCCTTCCTCCCTCCCTCCCTCCCTTCTTTCCTCCCTTCTTTGTTTCCTTCTGTCTTTATTTTTTTCTATATTTTCTTCATAATTTTTCATGAGACCCACTCTCTGGTCCCTAGGTGAGAATGAGCATGACATCAGTCTTGCACACAATGATATCCAACTCTTTAGCTGAAGTTATTCTCCTGTCTTAGCATCTGGAGTAGCTGGAAGTATAAGTAGGAATACAAAACTTGACTACTTTTTCTATTTGAGAAGAAACCCAGTGGGTTATAAGGTCTTAAATTGTCTTTCTCTTGCTCAGTCTTGTCTCTAACAAGGGAGATCAGTACATCTGCCCAACTTGTCTGCCTTGAGCATCAAAATATTGTAGTCATGCGAAGAATATGTCATTGAGCTCTACTTATGAAATAAGCTTATTGGGGATTTGGAGGATTGTCCAATTCTCAGGCATTGGTGACACATAAGCAGTATTTTAAGAATGTTTTACCTATTTGTTTTGTGAGATCACCACAGAAATGCATGGATCACCTTTATCCTTTTCAGTTTTCATTAGTTATTGTATATTACACGTGTGATCCAACATAAATCTTCAACATACATTGTGGCTAAGAAGCCTAAAGTTTGGACACATTGAAATTCAGGATTGATGTAAATTTCAAGATAGGCTTATATTTCCCAGGATCATCATAAATAACTGTAGGTATAAAGTACACTACTGGACACAGTACCTCACCAGATTTCGATAGGGAGCCTTCAGTGTGATACTTATCATCTTAAACAAGCCTATTCTAGGGAAATAAGTCAAATACCATTAAATGTACAATGAGTTATTTTGTGAGGTACCATTTAGGTCTGTCAAATATTTCTTCAATCACTGGGGTCAATTTTTTGTTCTATAACATCCCATGGTAGCTCTAGGTATAAACCACATTCTTTGATTTGACTAAAAACCCATGACTTGAAAAAAAAAGAAAGGATGGATTGTTAAATTGCTAGACAATTGTTACAAACCATAACTGAGGAAGCGGGAATTGAAAGTTGAGAAAAGAACTCCAATGTTTGTATCAATTTGAACCCAAAACAATCCCAGACACCAACTATGCATGTTTAAATTGAATAAGATTAAACTTATCCCAGGGCAACACCCATTATGATGTCATCCTTGCTGACTATGTAGTGACATCATCCTGAATTGTCTTGGGATCCAGGCTTCTGGTCAAATATTCTCACTGGAATTTTCTGTTCACTTCCACTGGTGTTGTACAAGTGTTTAATTCATTAAATTTCTTTTCCATCCATCCATAGAGATTAAAGTGATCTCCTATTTCTGCCTAATTGATTACATTAACAACTGAGATTCTTGTCACTAGACACACACAACAATTGAGAATTTGCACAGCAGTGAGACTCAATCCTCAGTCCAGATGTTAAAACTGCATAGAGACACCTACTTGGGATTGTCTTTTTTCTTTTATTTTTCTTTTCTGAGAGAGAGTTTCAGTTTGTCACTCTTAGTAGGGTGCTATGTCATCACACGTCAAAGAATCCTCCATCTCTTGAGCACAGGTGATTCTTTGACTTCAGCTTTACCTTTAACTTGAACTACAGTCACCTGCTTCAATGTTTCGCTATTTTTTTTGTTGAAGATTGTGTAGGACAATTTTCAAACTCACCACCCTCATGTTCAGGCACCATTTCAGACATCAAGGGTGGGACATTTTTCAAACTAGGATAATTGGCCAAGGTGGTTCTTCATGCCTCTCAAAATGGCAATTTGGGGTGCCCAGTCTGTTGGGTTCTCTGAGAATCTGAATTTGGGACAAGCCACAGTACTAATGAGATAGCCATCTGTGTAGAATATGGAGAAAATAATTTGTATTGGGGTTAATCTACATTTTTACAATTTTCATTTTATAGAGACAGAGACTTACTTTATCACACTCAGTAAAATTTTGTTGCATCTACAGATCACAGCAACATTCAACTCCTGGGCTTAGCTAATTTTCTTCTCTCAGTCTCCTGAGTAGCTAGGACTAAAGTGGCATGCCACGAGGACTAGCTATTATTTTTTCATTACAGCACAGATCTATTGTTGAAACTTTTCCCCTAGATTACATGCAGCTGGAGAAATTATTTTCTCATAGGGAAATTATTTTTCTACAACCCCATTAGACAAGACTTCAGATTTTACACAACTCTGACCCTTTGTTATCTGAGATTCTTGTAGTCATTCTAAACTGCCCACATAGTGAATTCTTAACTGTAGTCAGGTTTGGTTATGAACACTAATATATCCACATTTTCCACTCCACTGCTTCGGTTGCATTTGCAATCTGGACCAATATTTCCTTTCCTCAATCAGTCCAAGAATAAGGACTAGACATCTTGGGAAGACCCCTACCCATCAGATCCGCTGGTAGTCTCCTTAGGAACCAATCGCAAATGAACTTGTCCTGACACATTGTTCCCTTCTCCTTCCAGGTACCACAATAAATCTCCTCCTTTATGTAGTCCTGTATTCCATCTGCCTACTGAACTTTCATGTAATTTCTTTCTTTGAAATTGTACCTTGCAAATTTATTTATTTATTTTCTTTTTTCCTTTCTTTCTTTCTTCTTTCTTTCTTTCTTCCTTCTTTCTTTCTTTCTTTCTTTCTTCCTTCCTTCCTTCCTTCCTTCCTTCCTTCCTTCCTTCATTCCTTCCTTCCTTCCTTTCTTTCTTTCTTTCTTTCTTCCTCTCTCTCTTTCTTTATTTACATTTCATGAGACTGACTCTCAGTCTGTTCCCTAGACTAGATTATAAATGACCTCATCATTGTACACAATGACATCCAACTCTTTGGTTGAAGTGATCCTCCTGCCTCAGTCTCTGGAATAGCTGGAACTATAGGTAAGGGATATAAAACTTGACTACCCTTTCTATTTGAAAAGTAACCTCTCAGTAGATCAGTACTGAAGTGTTCGTTCTGTTGCTCAGACTTTTCTGTAACATGAAAGCTCAGAGGATCTTCCCCATTTGGCTTCCCTGAGCTTCAAAATATTGTTGTCATGCATTTGGCTATTCATTGAGGTTTATGTAAGAAATGAATTTATTAGGGATTTGAGGCTTGTCCAATCCTTAGGCTTCCGTGACACATAGGGAATATGTCAGTACTATTTTACTTATCTGAAGTGGAAGATCACCACAATTATTTATGAATCTCTTATATCCTTATCAGGTTTCATTAGATATTTTGTATTATACATGTGATCCAACATAGCACATTAATGTGCCCTGGGCTATGAAGCCAATGTTTAAGGCACACATAGGACAGAATTCAGGACTGTTGGAAAATTAAATATAGATTTGTAGTTCCCATGATCAACATAAATCACAGCACATATGAAGTACACTTCTGGACAAAGTGTCTTTCCAGATTTCAAGAGGGAACATTCACTAGACCCCTACCATCTGAAATCTACTCTGGAGAAGGAAGTAAAACATCATAAAAAGTAGAACTGGGAATTGTTTGAGGTACCAGTTAGGTCTGTCAGATCATTTTATGATCATTGGGCTTGATTTTTTGTTCTATAACATCCCAGGGAAGAACTAGGTATGAACCAAACTCTTCCGTTTGATTACAAGTTCAAGCCTTGAAAAGGAAAAAAATGGGTTATTGAATCACTTGGCCATGGTTATAAAACAAAATGTAGGCAGCATGACTTTAGTGTCCAGAAAATAACCCCACCCTTTGTAACAGTTTGAACTCAAAGACAAACTCAAACAGCAGCTTCACATGCTATGCAGGAATAAGATTAAGCTTAAAGATGGTAATGCAAGGCAACACCCATTGTGATGTCATTCATGTTTACTATGTAGTGAATTCATACTAGAATGTCATGGGATCCAAGCTTCTGGACTAAGATACTCACTATAATTTTCTGCTCACTTCAGCTGGTGTCCTGCATGGTTTGATTCTGGACATATCTTAGATACATATGCACAGACAGAGAAGTGATCTCCCAATTCTGCCTTATTGATTACAGTAAAACCTGAAATTACAGTCATTAGGCTTCCATAACAGTTGAAGATTTGTATAGCATTGAGACTAAATCTTCATTCCAGATGGTACAACTGAATACAGACACTTAAGTAAAATTATTTTTTCTTTTTCTTTTTCTTTTTTAGAGATAAAAAAAGAAGAATTCCCTGACCCCAGGTTTCTCAGAGCTGTGATGGCACAACACTGTACCAAGTGCTGTGCCATCACAGGTCTCCAAAACTTCTATCACCTGGAGTCAGGTAATTCTTTTTCATCAGCCTCACCAGTGGCGTGATCTAGAGGCACCCACCTAATGACCAGCAAATTTTTGTTGCAGATTATCTGGGAACAAGTTCAAACTTACCAACCACATAGCGTCCCACCACTTCAGGCATCGAAGATGGTATATATTTCCAACTAGGTTTTGTGCCCAGGGGTTAGTCTTTATCCTTCTCATCATGGCAATTTGATAGGCCCAGTGAATTAAATTGTTTTAGCTTCTGAATTATAGACCAGCCTCAGCACCAGTTAGATATCAATCTCTGAAGAATAACAATTGGTCCAATGTTTTGCAGGTTCCTGGTATGACAACTGAGGGAATAAGTTCGCTAGATGAGAACACTTGAAGTTTTCTGTGAGCTATAATATCAGAATATCTTATGAAGTGTTAAAAAAAACAAGACTCCTTCTCAAGAAATAAATAAGAAAATCATTTGTATTGGAGTTACTCATAATTTTCACTTTTTTATAGAGATTTACTTTATTAATCACAATCAGCAAAATTATTTGATGTCTATAGATCACAGCAATCTTCAACTCATCAGCTTAAGTTATTTTCTTATCTGAGACTCCCAATCAGCTGGGACTACAGGTGCATGCCACAAAACTTTGCTATTAATTTCACTTTTTTATTTAATTAAATCACAGTTGTGTACATTGATACTTTCATGGGATACAGGGTGTTTTTTCCATATACATATTATTGAAATAATTTCATCCAATTGGCCAGTAGCCTTTATGTAATTCTCACAGTTCTTGTTTTAAGACATTTATATTCCACTTTAGGAAAATTCACATGTACCCATATAGGATAAATCAGAGGGCTGGTCCTAGCAATCACCCTCCTCTCACCCATCCTCCCTTTTCCCCTCCACTTTCTCTATCCTTTCCCTGTATTCTTAGGCCAAAATTGGGTTAAAGCTTTCCTATGATAGCTAAAAATTAGTTTCATGATAGGATTCATTGGATACTTTTTCTTCCCTTATTGAGATACTTTGCTGAGAAGAATATTTTTCAGCTCCATGCATGTGAACATGAAGAAGGTAAAGTCTCCATCTTTCTTTATGGCTGCATAGTATTCCATGTTGTAAATATACCAAAATTTATTGATGCACTCCCAGGTCAAAGGCAACTTGGGCTTCTTCAATGATATAGCAATTATGAATTAGGCTGCAATGAACATTCTGGTACAAACATCTGCATTGTAGTGTAATTTTTGGTCTTCTCGATATATACCTAGTAGAGGAATTATATAATCAAATGGCAGATATGTTTTTAGTTCTCTAAGTTTTCTTCAGATGACTTTACAAAAGGGATGTATTAGTTTACAATCCCACCAGCACTGGGATTTTCTTTTCTCTACAACCTCTTCAGCATCTGTGATTTTGTGATTTTGTGATATGGACTAATCTTACTGGTGTTAGATGATATTTCAAAGTTGTTTTGATTTACATTTCTCTGATGACTAAGGATGGTGAGAATTTTTTCCTATATATGTAGGCCATGCATCTGTCTTCTTCAGAGAAGTTTATCTTCAAGTTCCTTGACAACCCTGAGATGGGATTATTTGTTTTATTCTTGTGAAAACATTTGAATTGTCTGTGCATTCTGGTTATTAAACCATTGTTGTATACACAACCACCAAATATCATTTACCATTCTAAAGGTTGTCTACTTGCTTTTCTTACTGTGTCCCTGGCTCTGAGAAACTTTTTAATTTGAGGAGGTCCCAGTATTTTGAAGTTGCTTCAATTGCCTGGGAGTTCCTTCTCATAAAATATTCACTGAGGCCAAATTCTTCAAGAAATTCCCTACAGTTTCTTCTAGTGTTTTTATGGTTTCATGTCTTAAATTTAAATCTTTAATCCAGCGAGAGTCTACGTTAGTTAGTGCTGAAAGGTGTGGGTCCAGTTTCAGTCTTCTACACGTTGCCAGCCAGTTCAACCAGCACCATTAGTTAAATAGGGAATCTTTTCCCCATTCAATGTTTTTAATTGGCTTGTCAAAAATCATATAGCAGTAAATAGCTGTGTTCATCTCTTGGTTTTCTATTCTATTCCACACATCTACCTCTCTGTTTTTGTGCCAATACCATGATGTCTTGATCACCATGGATTTGTAGTATAGTCTGATTTTTGGTAGCGTGATTCCTTCTGCTTTTTTTGTTGTTGTTCTTGCTTGTTTGTTTCTGAGTAATGTCTTAACTATTCAAGGTTTTTGTCTGATTCCATATAAAATGAAGTATTATTTTTTCGAGATCTTAAAGCATGACTATGGAACTTTAATAGGGATTGCATTAAAATTTCAATGTTTTATGTTGATTTACATAGTATAGACATTTTAACAATTTTAATTTTCCCCAGCTTGGTACATTTTTCCATTTGTTAACATTTTCAGTTGTTTTTTTTATTTTTTTCTTCAGAGTTTCATAGTTCTCTTTATAGAGATCTTTCACGTCCTTTGTTAGGTAAACTTCAAAATATTTTATCTTCTTTGGCACTACTGTGAAAAGACTAGAGTTATTGACTATTTTTTTCAGCTTGACTACTGTTGGCATATATAGAGACTACCGATTTCTGGGTGTTGATTTTATAACCTGAGATGCTGCTGTATACCTTGATCACTTCTAACAGTTTTGTAGTAGAGTCCCTAGTGTTTTCTAGGTATACAATCGTCATTTGTGAAGAGCGAAAGTTTGATCTCTTCTGATCCTATGTAAATAGCCTTTATTGCCTTTTCTTCCCTAATTGCAATGGCTAAAAGTTCCATTACAATATTAGATAGCAATGGAGACAATGGGAAACCTTGCCTGGTTCCTGATCTGAGTGAAAATGACTTAAATTTAATTCCATTCAATATAATATTGGCTGTGGGTTTGCTGTAGATGGCCTCTACCATTTTAACAAATGTCCCTTCCACACCAATTTTTTTAAGTGTTCTTATCATGAAGGGATGATGGATATTATTCAAAGCTCTTTCTGAATCAACTGAGAGAAGCATTTGGTCTTTGTTTCTGAACTTGTTTCTGTGATGAATTATATTAATAGTTTTACATATGTTGAGTCAGCCTTAAGATCCTAAAATAAAACCCACTTGTTCAGGATGTATAATTTGTTTGATGAGTTTGTTTCTTTGATGTTGTTTGTTGCCTGACTCTGTTTGTTAGGATCTTGTTGAATATTTTCACATCGATATTCATTAGAGATATTGGTCTATAATTTTGATTTCTTGTTGAGTATTTTCCTGTTTTGGGGATCAAGGAGATATTTGCTTCATAGAATGTGTTGGGCAGTTTTCCATCTTTTTTTTTTGAAAAAGTTAAGTAGTATAGATATTAGTTCCTCTTTAAATGTTTGGTAGAATTCTGACATGAAGCCCTCTGATCCTGGGCTTTGTTTAAGGGAGATTTTGTATATTTGATGCTATTTTAGAGCTTCATATACGCCTGTTCAACATTTCCACTTGGTTCTGACTACATCTTGGAAGGTGGCATGCTTCCAAGTATTGGTTGATTGCTTTTCGATTTTCATATTTCTGAGAGTAAAATTTCTTGTAGTATTCATGAAGAATTTCTTGAATTTCTGAGTGGTCTGTTGTAATTTCATCTTTACCTTTTCTGATTTTTGAAATTAAAGTTTTAACTCTTTTTTTCTTGGTTAGGTTGGCCAAGGGTTTATCAATTTTAATGACCTTTTCAAAAAAACAACTTTTTGATTTGTTAACCTGTAGTATAATCCTTTTATTTTCAATTTCATTTAATTCTGCTCTAATTTTTGGTTATTTCTTTTCTTCTGCTGGTTTTAAGATTGGAGTGTTCTTTTTCCAAATGCTTGAGATGTCCCATTAAGTTGTTAACTTCCTCTCTTTTTGTTTTCTTGAGGAAGGCTTGCAGTGTGATAAATTTCCCTCTCAGGACTACCTTTGCAGTATCCCAGGAATCTGGTAACTCATCTCTTCATAATCATATTGTTATGAAAATTTGGTATTTTCCTTCTTGAACTCATCTAAATATCATTGAGCACAAGGTTATTTAGCTTCCACGTTTTTGTTTAGATCTGCAGATTCCTGTTGTTATTGAGTTAAACTTTTATTCCATGGTGGTCAGAAAAGACGCAAGTGATCATTTCTATTATTTCCAATTTGCTAAGGTTATACTTGTGATCTAGGATATGTTCTATTTTGGAGTATTTTCTGTAGGCTGATGAGAAAAATATGTATTCAGTTTTATTAGAGTGAATTCTTCTATAGATGTCCATTAAATCCAAATGCTGAATGGTCACATTTAAATCCCAAATTTTTTGCTAAGCTACTTGTTGTAGGATTTATTCAGCACTGCCAAAGGTGTATTAAAATCTCTGACTATGATGGATCTGTGAGCAATCAGGTTGCTTGTATCTATTAGTGTGTCTCTTATAAGTTGAGGTGCATAAATATTGATAAATTTGGTGCATAAATATTGATAAATTGAACTCTCATTGTATTGTGTATTACCCTTAACAAATAAAAAGTGATCATCCATATCCTTGCTCACTTTTGTTGGTTTAAAACCTATTTGTATCTGTGAATAAAATTGCAACACCTGCTTTTTTCTGATTTCCATCCGATGACCATTCTTTCACCCTGAGTTTATACCTGTCTTTCAAAGTAAGATGAGATTCTTGTAAACAGCAGATATCTGGCCTGAATTTTTGTATCCAGTCAGTCAGTCTGTGCCTTTTTAGAGGGCAATTTAAGCCATTCACATTGTTTGAGAATATAGATAAACCTGGTATAATTTTGGATATCAAGTTTTTTGAAAGTCCAGTGTACATGTTTAGTCCTTTGCCACTATAAAGATGGAATTTGATGAAAATTTTTTTGGTGAGTTTATTTATGTGGTGGAGGATTGCACTGATAATTATGAAGGACAAGCCTGAGAATATCCTGGAGGGCTGGTTGAGTTATGGCAATTTTCTTCAACATATGAATGTCATTGATGTTTTTAATTTCTCTATAATAAATAAATCTTAGTTTAGCTGGATACAGGATTCTGGGTTGAAAGTTATTTTGTTTTAGGAGATTAAAGTTTGATGACCACCATCTTCTAGACTGAAAGGTTTCAGCAGAGAAATCTGCAGTCATTCAAATATTTTTCCCCTTGATGCTTAAGGTTTTCATGTGTCTAGCTGTTTTCAGAATATTCTCTTTCATGTTAACTTAATGAAGTTGATTATGATATGCCTGAGGGATGTTTTATTCAGGTTGAGTTGTGCTGGGGTTCTGAAACTGTCTGCTATCTAAATTTTAGAATCTCTTGTCATGTCTGGAAAGTTCTCTTTCATAGTTTCATGAAGAAGAGCCTCTGTGTTTTGCAAATCAACTTCATCACCTTCAGGGATTCTTATAAAGCAAATATTAGTTTTCTTTGAATTATCCCAGAGGTCTCTGAGCAAATGATCCATTTTTGCTCTCACTTTGTCTTTATTTTTTACATGCTGGGGCACATTCAATGTTTTTTGTCTTCAGTGTTAGAGATCCTCTTCTCTGACAGCTCCATTATCTGACTGAGAGATTCAATCATACTTTTCAGATCTTTGAGGTCTGCAACCTCTTCAGTGTATTGTACTCTTTTGTCATTTTACCTTTGAAATCATTGAATTATTGAGACAGCTTTTGAATAACTTGAAATTCTAGTTTCCTCCTTTCCTCCATTTTGTTGATTGTATTCACTATCCAGACTCTGAACTTGATTTCTGACATCTAAGCCATCTATTTATGGAAGGGATCTTCAATTGCATCTGTTCAATCCTTCCTTGGTGAGGTTAATCTACTCTGGTTGTTCTGGTTACCAGAGTTTTTCTGCTGATTCTGCCCCATACTGAATTTGCAACTTTAGAAGATAGTCCCTAAAACTGTTCTGCCACGGGCTTACTCTGGGTGTTTAGAGAGACAGGGTTTGTCTGCCTTGTCTGCCTAGAAAAACCTCAGGAGTGTAAGGCTTATTGTTCCTGCTTCTGTGGCTATTGATCTTCACCATTGGGTATCACTGCTTCAGTGTGGTTCCCTCACAATTGGCCTTCCTCTTGCAGTTCTTGGACCAGCCCTGGAATGACCTGGCCCCCAAGGGGGCAGAGGAGTAACCTGCAGGCAGCCACACAGGGACTGTGCTGGCTGGATGACTCAGCAAGCCAATGAGGATCCCCCAAGGACAAGGACAGCAACAAGCAGGCAGCCAGACAGGGGATACCCTAGCTGGATGAATCTGTCCTTAGTTAGTCTGGGCATGGAGTACCCAAGGTGTGGGGCTAGCAACCGGTGAGCAGCTGCCCAGAGAATGCACTGGCTGTGTGGATCAGTCCTGAGTTCACGCCACCAGGGAGAGCCCTGGGGAGTGGGGACAGCAGCCAGTTCGGTGGCCAGGTGAGGGTCTCGCTGGCTGGTGGGACTTGCTTCTGGGCATGCTGGAGGTGGTGAGCCCCCTAAAGCAGGCATAGCAGCTGGGTAGTCAACTGGGTGTGTGATATTTTGGCTGGAAGGATTCAGTCCTAGGCACACAACAGTGGCAATCCCCTGGGGACTGGGGACAGCAGCCTGGCATGTGTCTGGGCACAGTATGTGCTGGCTGGTGGGACTCTGTCCTGGTCATGCACCATTGACCAGTCCCCAGAAAGCTGAGTCAGCAGCCGGGTAGGCAGCCTAGCACTGGAAGCACTGGCTGGCATGATTCAAGCTGGGTTACACTCTGGCAGAGAGCCCCAAGTGAGCAGAGACAGGAGCTATGTAGGCAGCTGGTGCCAGATGTGTTGGCTGGCAGAATTCAGTCCTGGGCTGGTGCCAGCAGTGAGTTCCCAGGGAGCACGCACAGCAGCTGGGAAGGCAGCTATGTGTGGGGCATGCTTGCTTGTATGATTTAGTCCTGGGTGAATCCTGGCAGGAATTTCCTGGGGATCAGGGACAGTAGCCTGGCACGTAGCTGGGCACAGAATGCCCTGGCTGGTGGGACTCAGTTCTTGGCAGCAGCTGGCAACTAGTCCCTGGGGAGAGATGACAGAAGCTGGGCAGGTGGCCATGTGTGTGATACATTAGCTGGTGGTACTAAGTCCTGGGCACACATTGGAGGCCAGCCTCTGGCAAGCGGGGTCAGGAACTTGGCAGGCAACCATGCGCATTATGCACTGGTTGGTGAGACTGAGTCCTCAGAATGCACTTGCTACAAGCCCCCGGGAAGTGGGCACAGCAGCCAGGCAGGGGGCCAGGTGTGAGACATGCTGGCTGATGGGACTCAGCCCTTGGTGCACACTGGAGATCAGCCCTTAGCAAGCGGGGTCAGGAGCAGGGAAGGCAGCCAGCCACATCACACACTGGCTTATGACATCAGTCTTCACTGAGCACCCATGTCTCAAGCAGTTCTCTCAGTGCAGAACCTGGACTGGGGCTTGGTCCTACAGGGGTGAGGAGACATTGCTCCTGGGTCTTTTATCACTGTCTGTCCAGGCAAGGGGGGAAGGGTGAAACAAAAATTTAAAATGGCAGTGCAAATGCCAGTTCCAATTTTCTGCCTGGGAGAGAGTGTTTGGGGTCTCAGCAGGGTCCCTCCAGGGAAGTAGACCCCACCGTCAGTAGCTCTCCCTCGTGGCATGAGATAATAGGTCCTCAGTTTATCAGTCACCTGTAGGAGACTTAGGGGAGTAGTTGAAGAGAAAACAAAGGAAAAGTACAACTTTCATGGGGGAGGGGATGGACACTTTCCCTTTGGGGTATAATATGTACCTGTAGATTGATTTCTAGGAGTCACCACTTGCCTCAGCAGATGTGTCATGCCTGTATCACTCTTCTCTTGGCTGGGGTCCCAGTATTCACCTTTGTTGGGTGTTTTCTAGACTTTATTCTTCTCTCTGGATGGGAGCTTCTGTTGGAGGCTGGTATCTGTCGGCCATCTTGCCCCTCTCCCCTATTAATTTTACTTTTGAGAATGGGTCCAGTGTTGAAAATTTTTCCCTACATTAGATGTCAACTGGAGAAATTATTCTTTTATAGGGAAATTTTTTCCTACAACCCTTATGAGTTAAGACTTCAGATTTTACAGAACTCTGACCCATTATTATCTGAGATTAATGTCATCACTGTAAATTGCTCATACAGTGAATTCTTGACTCACATCAGGCTTTTTATGCACACTAAAATATCCAGATTCTACACTCCACTGCTTCTGTTGTACTTATCAATCTGGATGTTATTCCCTTTCCCCAATCAGTTAAAGAACAGTGACCAGACATCTTTGGAGGAACCCTACCTATAAGATAAATTGACAGTCTCCTAAGAAACCAACCACAAATGAACTGTCCTGATTCATTATTCCTTCATTCCTCCAGGACCATAATAAATCTCCTTACTTTATGTAGTAATGTATTTCATCTGCCCACTGCCCTTTCCTTGTAATTTTCCTCTTAGAAACTGTACCTAGCAATATTTCATTCCTTCTTTCTATCTTTATTTCATTATTTTTAATAATTAATTTTTTTCTTTATTGATAACTTTGTACATTGATACATTTATGGGCTTCATGATACTGTTTCAATATACAATGTAACATGTTTACAGTGAACCAATGAACACATCCATCACAATTATACTCATTCTTAACAGTTTTGAAATGTACCTCTGCAGCATGCACATTAGGTGAGGTCTCCCTGAATGCCCTCTCTTTTCCCATATCCCCTATCTCCACCCCATCTCTCTTTCAGATATCATCTAACTCCAGTAACATTAGCCCACATCACAAAATCCCAAAACTACAGATGTTGGCATAAATTCAGAGAGAAGGGAACAGTTCTACACTGCTAGTGGGAATGCAAACTAATACGACTTTTTTGAAAAAAGTTTGGAGAAAACTCAAAGTAGACCTACAATTTGATCCTGAAATTTCTCTACTAGGTATATACCCAGATGATGAAAAAATATTTTGCAAAAAAAGATATTTGTACTTTAATATTTATTGCAGCCCAAATCATAATACACAAGACATAGAAATAGCCCAAGTGCCCATTGACCCAAGAATGGATTAACAAATTATGGTATGTGTACAACATGGAATACTATGCAGCCATAACAAATATGAAGACTTCACATAATTTATGTTTACCTGGATGGAGCTGAAACATAATCTCCTTGATAAGGTATCCCAAGAATGGGAAAAAAAAGAATATCCAGTGTATTCAATACTACTTGAAATTCACATATAACTACCTACAGAATCATACGAATGGCAAAACATAACTATAGTCTTTCATTATGTTTAATGAGACACGTACAACCCCAAATAAGCCTATTCTAGAAAAGAAATTAAAACATGATAAAAAGTATAATTGGGAATACTGGGGCATACCATTTAGATCTGTCAAATTATTGTCCAATCATTGGACTCTATTTCTTGTGGGAAAACATCCCAGGAACATACTAGGTAGTAACCACAGTCATTCACTTGATTACAAATTCCTGTCTCGAAAAGGAAAGAATGGGTTGTTGAATCCCTTGGCCATAGTTAGAAAAGCAATTTAGGAAGCACAACATGAATGTAGAGAAAAGAACCCCACACTTTGTAACAGTTGGAACCCAATACCAATCCTGGACACCAACTATTCATGCTTAACAGGAAAAAGTTAAGCTTAAAGATGGTAAAAGAAGGCAACACACATTGTGATGTCATCCTTGGGGAACATGTAGTGACATCATCATAGGATCCGAATTCTGGTCAAAGATACTCAGTGGAATTTTCTGCAAATTTCATCTGGTATCATGCAATTATTTGATCTAGGACATTTTTTAACCCCCCAACACAGATGGAGATGTGATCTCAAATTTATGATTATTTATTACATAAACAACTGAGATTCCTGTCACTACTAGTCTGACACAGAGGTTGAGATTTTTGTACAGCATTGAGACTCAAGCTGCATTCCAGATGGTAAAACTTTGAGAGACGTTGAAGTTGAATGCTCTTTTTTGTTTCTTTTTTTTTTTTTCTTGAGAAATAGTTTCATTTTGTCACTCTCAGTAGAGTGGTCTACCATCAAAGCTCACAGAAACCTTCTCCTGGTATCACAGAAATTCTATCAATTTTGCAAAAAAGAAGAGGTACTAGTACCTATAATAAACAAAGTTTTTCAAAGCCTAGAAAAAGTTCTTCCCAACACATTTTATAAAGCAAATATTACTCTGATACCCAAATCGGGAAATGATCCAACAAAGAAAGGAAATTATAGTGCAATGTCATTAATGAATTTCAATGCAAAAATATTTAAAAAGATTGTAACAAATAGAATTCAACAACACATAAAAAAAATCATACACCATGGTCAATTTGGTTTTATTCCAGTGTTACAGGTTTTGTTCAACATATGAAAATCTAGAAATATAACACATCACATCAATACAATAAAAAACAAACAACAAAAAACATGTAATTCTCTCGATTGTTGCAGGAAAGCTTTTAATGATGGCCACAATCCATTCACGAATAGAATTCTTAAGAAAATAGGCATAGAAAGAACATATCTTCAATTAATAGTGGCCATTTATAGCAAAACTACAGCCAATATCATATTGAATGATATAAATTAAAAACATTTCCACTCAGATCAGGAATAAGGGAAGGATACCCACTGTCTTCACTGTTACTTAACATAATAATGGAAATCTTAGTTATCAAAATCAGGCAAGAGAAGGCTATCAAGTGTATCCAAATAGGGTCAGAGGAGATAAACTCTCACTCTTCACTGATGACATGATCCATGTCATATGGAAAATCCCAGAGCCTCAACTTCAAAACTCTTAGAAGTTATAAAAGAATACAGCAACCGCTCATGATACAAAATCAATACTTACAAGTCAGTAGTTCTTATATACACTGACAGTAGTCAAGCTGAAAAAACAAACAAGGACTCTATTCCTTTTACAATAGTGCCAAAGAAGATGAGATATCTGGGAATTTACATAACAAAGGACGTGAAAATACGTTCTCTAAAAAGAGAAGTATGAAACTCTGAAAAAATAAATAGCTGACAATGTTAACAAATGGAAACACATACCATGTTCATGGCTCAGAAAAATTAACATTGTTAAAAAACCTATACTACATTTACAACAATTAACATTGTTAAAATGTCTATATAATTGTAATGCAATCCCTATTAAAGTTCCATTCTCATACTTTAGAGATCTTGAAAAATTAATACTTCATTTTATATGGAATGAGAAAAAACCTTGAATAGCAAATACATTAATTAGAAAAGAGAACAAATCAGAAAGCATCACATTACCATACTTCAGGCTATACTATAAATCTATATTGATCAAAACAACATGGTATCAGCAAAAAAAACAGCGGATTTTTGGAATAGAATTGATAGACAAGTGATGAACCCAGCCACTTACTGTCATTTGATCTTTGACAGGCCTATCAAAAATATTCAGCCATTTAAAGACTCCCTATTTAACAAATGGTTCTGCGTGAACTGGTTGGCAACCTGTAGAAGACTGAAACTGGACCACCACCTTTCACCATTAATAATAATTGATTCTCACTAGATTAAAGATTTCAACTTAAGACATGAAACTATAAAAAATAATAGAAGGATGTGCAGGGAAACCACTTAAAGAAATTGGTCTGTGAAAATTCTTTATGAGAAGATCCCCCTGGGAAATGAAAGCAACACAAAAAAATCCATTAACTCAAATATTATCAAAACTAAAAAGCTTTTGCACAACCAAGAGCACATTAAAAAAAAAAGAAAAAAGAAAAGATAACCTTCAGAATAGGAGAAATTTTTGCAGGTTATGCTTCTGACAAAGGTCTGATAACTAGAATCTACACAGAACTCAAACTAATCTATAAGAAAAGAATAAATAAACCCATTGCTATGTGGGAAAGATATTTGAACATAAACTTTTCAGATGAAGTCAGGCTAATGGCCTACAAACACATGAAAAAATGCACACCATTCTTAATAATCAGAGACATGCAAATCAAAAAAACTTTGAATTATCATCTAACTTCTATAAGTTAGCCCAGGTCACAAAATCACAAAACTACAAATGTTGGTGTGGATGCATAGAAAAGGGATCACCTCTATACTGTGGGTGGGAATGTAAGCTAATATAACCTTTTTGGAAAGAAGTTTGGGGAATACTCAAGAACTAGAAGTTGACCTAAGGTTTGATCCTTCAATTACTTTATAACCTATACACCCAGATGATCAAAAATTATTTTCCAACAAAGACATTTGTACCAGAATGTTTATTGTAGCCCAATTCATAATAGCCAAGACATATAAACGACCCAAGTGCCCAATGTCTCATGAATGGATTAAAATATTGTGCTATATGTAAACTATAGAGTATTATAGAGCCCTAATGAATATGGAGACTTCACATTCTTTATGTTTACTTGATGGATCTGGAACATGTTTTTATTAGTTATATCTCAATAATGTGAAAAAAAAGTATCCAATGTACTCAATACTACTATAAAATCAATACATAGACACCTAGACACTCATATAAATGGCAAATAAACCACTATAGTACAGAAAGTAGAAGGTAAGAAGAGAAAGAGTGGAGGGGAGGATAGGTATGGGAGAAAAATGGGGACCTTAATGTGCATGATGCAATGGTGCATGATACATTCCTTAATGTGCATGATGCAATGTGCATGATACATTCCAAAACTATTAAGAAATGAGTATAATTGTGAGGGATGTTACTAAGATCAATGTAAACATTTTATATGGTATGTTGAAGCAGTACTGTGAACCCCATAAATGCATCAATGTACAAAGTTATGATTTAATAATTAATTAAAAAATAAAACAAATAAGAAAAATATGAAAACCCAGAGCAACAGACATTGTGATGTCATTTATAGAGACCACGTAGTGACTTCATCCTGGCATGTTGTGGGATCCAGGCTTCTGGTCAAAGATACTGGAATTTTCTGCTTACTTCATCTTGTGTCCTGCAAGTGTTTGAGGCAAGGCATTTCTTAGCCCTCCATTTACTGACAGAGAAGTGATCTCCCATTTGTATCTTCTTGATTCCATTAATGGCTGAGATTCCAGGCACTAGGCTGACACCAAAATTGAGATTTTGTACAACTTTGAGATTCAAGTTGCAATCCAGATGGTAAAACTTCATAGAGCCACTTTAGTAGGATGCTCTTTGTTTTTTTTTTTTTTTTTCTTTTTTTCTGAGACAGAGTTTCACTTTGTCATTCTTGGTAGGTTTCTGTGTCATCACAGCTCACAGAAATCTTCATCTCCTGGGCTCAGTTGATTCTTTTGCCTCAGACTCTCAAGTATCTTGAAGTACAGGTGCCTGCTTCAAAGCCCAGGTATTTATTGTTACACATTGTCTGGGACCTTTTTCAAATTTACCACCCTCATGCTTAGCCACCACTTGAGACATTGAACATGGGAAATTTTTCAAGCTAGGTTTTGTGGCCAGGAGACATTCTTCACACCTGGGCAATTTGGCCGGCCCAGTCAGTTGGATTGTCTGAGCTTCTGAATTGGCAACAAGCCTCAGAACTAATGAGATACTCAATTCTGAAGAATGAAAATGGCCTGATGTTGTGCAGGATCCTGGCATGTCAATTGAGGGAATAGGTCAGGTTGATGAAAATAGTTGAAGTTTGCTGTGAACTATGTTACCAGGTTACTCTACCAAAGGCAACTAAATAAGACATTGTCTCAATAAATATAGAGAAAGCAATTTGTATTGGAGATGTGCCTCACTTGTGTGTGTGTGTGTGTATATATATATAGAGATAGATAGATAGATAGAAAGATATTTACTTTATTTACCACACTCAGTAAAGTTTTATGGCATCTACATATCACATAAAATTTCAAACCATGGGTTTACATGATTTTATTCTATCAGCGTCCTGAGTAGTTGGTACTGCAGGTGTCTGCCAATAACCCTGGCTAATATTTTTACTTTTGACCACAGATCTTCTGTTTAAAATTTCCTCTAGATAAAATATCAAGTGGAGAAATTATTCTCTTATAAAGAAATTTTTCTCCTATAACCCACATTAGTCAAATTTCAGATTTTACAGAACTCTGACCCTATGGTATCTTTCTTGTACTATTGATTATTGTAGTTACACTAAACTGCCCACACAGTGAATTCTGGACTCAAGTCAGGTTTCTTTATGCAAACTAAAATATTCAGATTATACACTTCACTCCTTCTATTGCACTTTACAATCTGGGCCAATATTCATTTACCCTACTCAGGCCAACAACAGGGATCAGACATGTCTGGACGACCCCTACCCATCAGAACAACTGTCAGTATCCTAGGGAACCAAGTGCAAATGAATTTGTCATGACTTAATGTTCCCTCCTCCACCTGGGGACCAGAATAAATCTCCTGCTTTATGTACACCTGTATTTCTTCTGCCTATCAACATTTCCTGGTAATTTCACACTTGGAAACTGTACGTAGCAAAATTTCTCTTTATTTCTTTCCTTCTTTCTCTCTCTCTCTCTCTTTCTTTCTTCCTTCCTTCCTTCCTTCCTTCCTTCCTTCCTTCCTTCCTTCCTTCCTTCTTTCTTTCCTTCCTTCCTTCCTTCCATTCTTCTTTCTTTCTTTCATCATTTTTCATAAGACTACCACTTTGTTCCCCAAGCTAGATTATCCATGACCTCAGCCTTGCAAACAATGACATCCAACTCTTTTGTTCAAATGATCCTCCTGCCTAAGCATCTGGAGTAGCTAGAACTATAGATAAGGGATAAAACACTTGACTTTCCTTTCGATTTGAGTAGAAACTTGGTGTGAAATCAGAGCTGTGGTTGTCTGTTTGTAATGTCTGTTTGTGGTGTCTGTAACATGAGAGGTCAGTGAGTCTTCCCAATTTGTCTGCACAGACCATCAAAATATTATAGTAATTCATGGGATAAGTGAGCTCTACTTATGAAATGGGTTTATTGGGAACTTTAAGTATTGTCCAATGCTGAGGGCTTGGTGACTCATGGAGAGTATGTCAGGGCTGTTTTATATATCCTTAGTGGGAGATCTGCACAACTATGTCAGGATTTATTTTATCGTTATAAGACTTAATTACTATTAAATTACATTATTGTGTATTATATGTTTGATTTAACATTACTCTCTTCAATGTGCACTGTGGACAAGAAGACAAAAGTTTCATCTCATGAATCTCATGATTCTCATCTAGGATGGATTCAGGATTGATGAAAATTTTAAGATAGGCTGATATTTCTTAAGATCATCATAAATAACTGCATGTATGTAGTACACTAATGGATAGTGTCTCAATTGATTTCAAGAGAGAAACTTCAATGAGACTTCTACCATCCAAAACAAGCCTATTCCAGAAAAAGAAATAAAAAGTCATGAAAAGTAGAACTTGGAATTGTGTGAAGTAACACTTAGATTTGTCAAATTTTTATCCAACCATTGGGCTCAATTTCTTGTTCCATGAAATTGGACGGCAACACTCAGTATACATCCATGACATGTAAAAGGGAAGGCTTATTTGTTGAATTCATTTTCTATGGTTAGAAAACAAAATTTAGAAAGCAGGAATTGAGTGTGGAGATAAGAACCCCACACATTTTTATAGCTTGAACACAATAACAATCTCAGATAGCAACTATGCATGCTTAGCAGGAATAAGATTGAGCTTAAAGATATTAGGTATATTCCCAGATGACCAAAAATTACATTACAACAAAGATTTTTGTATCAGAATGTTTATTGTAGCCCAATTCATAATTGCCAGGTCATGGAAGAAGCCCAAGTGCCCATTGATCCACTAATGGATTAACAAACTGTGGTATATGTACACCATGGAATATGCAGCCATAAAGAAAAATGGAGACTTTACGTTCTTCATGTTCACATGGATGGAGCTGGAAAATGTTCTTCTGAGCAAAGTATCACAAGAATGGAAGAAAAAGTATCCAATGTACACACCCCTATTGTGAAACTAATTTATACCTTTTATATGTAAGCTATAATGTAATAACAGCCTAAGAATATGGGAAGGGGGGAGGGAATGGGTGGAGGGAGGGAAATTGGAGGGATCACTTCTGAGGTTTATCTTCAAGGGTACAAGTGAATCTTTCTAAGAGCAGAATGTGAACATTTTAAAATAATAACTAAGATAATGACATGAAGGTTATGTTAACCAATTTGATGGAAGTGTTTTAGATTGTGTGTGAAAAACCCACACTGTACCCCAGAAGTGCGTTAATCTACATAGTTACCACTCAATAAAAAAATAATAATAAAATTTTTAAAAAGATGATAACCCAGGGCAAGAACAACTGTGATCTCATCCATACTGACCATGTAGTAACAACGTCCTGGAATGTTGTGGAATCCAAGCTTCTGGTAGAAGATACTCACTGGACGTTTCTGCTACCTTTAGCCCGTGTCGTGAAACTATTAGAGGCAGGACATTTCTTAGCCCTCCACTCACACACAGAAAAATGATCTCTCATTTGTGTCTGATGGATTACATTAGGGCTGAGAATCTAGTTACAAGGCTGTCACAACAGTTAAGATTCTGTACAACACTGAGATTCAAGCTGTATTCCAGATGGTAAAACTGCATAGAGACACTTTAGTAGGATGCTCTTTTTTTTTTCCCCTTTTCTTTTTGAGACAGAGCTTCATTTTGTCACTCTTTGTAGGGTGCTGTGACATCAAAGCTCACAATATCCTCCATCTCATGAACTCAGGAGGTTCTCTTGCCTCATCTTCCCCAGTAGCTTGAACTATTGGGATTTTCTCTATTCCCAGCTATTTTCTTGTTGTTGTTATGTTGCAGATTGGCTGCGACCATTGTTAAACTCACCACCATAATGGTGAGCCACAATTTCAGATAAGGAACATAAAATATTTTTAAAAATAGTTTTTGTGGACAATGTTGGTTCTTTGAATCTCTCATTTTGAAAATTTGATAGTCCTACACAGTTGGATTATCTGAGCTTCTGAATTGGTGAACAAAATCAGCACTAGTCAGATACACATCTCTGAATAATAAACAATTTCTGGACATTATGTAGGCTCCTAGCATGTCAGTGGAGGGAATAGTTTGGCTTGATGAAAACACTTGAAGTTTGCTGTGAGATATACAACTGTACTCTATTTGAGGTAATAAAACAAGACTCTGTCTCAATAAATAAATGGAGAAAACCACTTGTATTGGAGTTATTCTCACTTTTACTTTTTTTTATAGAGACAGAGACTTTATTTATCATACTCAGTAAATTTCTGTGGCATCTACAGGTCACAGAAACCTCCAATTCCTAGTTTAGATGATTTTTTTCTCTCAACTTCCAGAGTAGCTTTGATAACAGGTGCATGCCACAACACCTGGCTATTATTTTTAGTTTTGTCTGTTGATTAAGTGTTGAATAGTTTACCCTAAAATAAATATCAACTGTAGAAACTATTCTCTCATAGGTCAATGTATTTCCCACAACCTCTATTAGTCTAGACTTCTGATTTTACACAACTCTGACTCTTTTGTATCTTAGATTCTTGAAATCAATCTAAACTGCACACACAGTGAATTCTTAAATGAAGTCAGGTTTTCTATGCTCACTAAAGTATCCATATTATACACTTCATCCTTTGTGTTGCACTTTACAATCTGGGCCAATATTCCCTTGCTTTAGTCAGTCTAAGACCAGGGACTAGAGATCTCTGGATGACTCCTAGCCATAAGATTTACTGGCAGTCTCCTAAGGAACCAACCACAAAGAAACTTATCCTGGCTCACTGTTTCGTTCTCTCCCTGGGACCATAATAAATCTCCTTTTTTATGTAGTCTGCTATTCATTTTCCTAATGACCACACAATGTAATTTTGATCTTGGAAATTATACCAAGAAAAATTTCTTTCTTTCTTTCTTCTCTTTTCTCTGTCTGTTTTTCTCTTTCTCTCTTTATTCTCTCTCTTTCTTTCATTCTTCATTCCTTCTTTCATTCTTGCCTCCATTCCTTTTTCCCTCCTTCTTTCCTACCTTCTTTTCTTTCATTTTTCTTTATTTTGTTGTTCTTTGTTTCATTATTTTTCATGAGACCGATTCTCATTGTGTTCCCTAGGATAGATTTTCCATAACTGCAGCCTTTCACACATTAACATCCAACTCTTCAGTTGAATGGTACTCCTGCCTGTGCCTCTCAAGGAACTCAGCATATAAGTAAGGGATACAACCCTTGACTACACTTTTTACTTAAGAACAAACTGTTTGGAGATCAGGGCTGGAGTTATTTTTCTGTTGCTCAGTTTTGTCTTGAATTTGGAAGCTCAGTGGATCTGGATCTGCCCAACTTGGCTGCCCAGAGCATCAAAATATTGTAATCATGAGTGGGAAAAGTAATTGCACTCTACTTATGAAATGAGCTTACTGGGCTTTGAGGATTGTCCAATCCTCATGCCTGAGTGACACACAGGGAGTATGTGAGGACTGCTTTACATACCTGTAGTGGGAGATCATCACAACTATGCATGTATCTCTTTTATCTTTATCAGGTTTAATTAATTGTTGTGTATTATATTTGTAAGCTAAAATAACACAACAATGTGCATTGTGCCCAACAATCCAAAAGATCAGCCACATAGCACGGAAGTCAAAATTGATGGAAATCTCAAGACAGGCTGATATTTCCCATGATCATCATATTGATATATGGATGAGTACACTATATGGATGGAATACACTACTGGACACATTGCTTGTTGGTATCTCAGGAAGCCCCTTGTTCGGTGACACAGAGGAAAGTGGTACTAGACAACTGATTGGATTGAAAAGGTGGGCTGAGCCTCTGGTGGGCACATAGCTGACACCCATGTTTATTGAGATACTTATAATCTTATCTAGTAGATGTTAAAAATAGCAAAAATAAGCAAAACAAGGTGAGATGTTAAACTTCCAATAAAAGCTCCAAATCAGCACAAAACTGCTGTTGAGCAAAAGCAGTTAAAAAAGGCATTTTTACTTTAGACTTAACCACCAAAGCACCAGGATGTCTGTTCCTATTTGCCCATTTCCTTTAAGCTAAAATTGACTACTGTTATGTAAGTGTGGGGGAATTAGAGGATAGAGCAATCCACTGTCTCATCAAGTATTATTTCCAGTTCTGACCTGGCAAAACCCACCAGCTATCTTATTTATGAACATGTGACTATCTGATTTTAGGCAGATCTAAATATACTCCTAGAAGAAGAAGCTTTGAGTCACATCCCTCAGGGATCACTTGAGAATAAACTACCATGCTTAGGCATGGGGGACTGTACCCCTTCATTTCCACCTTTCTATTTAATGTCCTAAATTGGGGCCATAGCCAAGAAGATTGCAGCATATGGTTCACTGATCCTCTTTACCTTAAATAAATTTTTGAGTATCAAATATCCAAATCCAATAAGGCAAAACAGGCATAGAACCAGTGGCAGTGCCAAAGAAAGTATGAATCTTATCTGTAGGATTTAACTGAGAAATACCATCCAAAACACCTTTTAATATTTCATCTCCATTAACTGGTTCTAATTTTGGTTCAAATGTACTATACACTTGATGTTGTAATTTAATAATCTCAGAAGTTAAATTTTCATGATTCAACAAATGTTTTTTAACTTTACTTCCAGGAAAATAAAGTCTCATTATAAAATACATGGGTATACAAAAAGAAGAAACATTCCAATAAAATTTTAATTTTCTATGCTTTTCTAAACTATACAACTGATCACCTAATAATATAACTGTTTTCTAAATCAGTCATTTTATTATGCATTTTGGTTTCAATTTGTTTTTGAGATACACACAATCTCTCAGCATTTCTATGCCATTGAGTCACAAATTTTTCAGTCTTAACAGAATCAGTGAGGGCTATTCCAGCAATGGATGCAGAAGCAATAACTGCTATGAATCCCAAGAATTGCCACTATCAGAAAACTAATAAATGTCTTTCTCATTTTTTTATTTCTTATAGCATAACTGTGTAGATTAATGCAGTCATGGGGTACAGTATGCTGTTTTCATGTACATTTTGTATCTCCTCTTTGTCCACTTGTGGGCATGGTTTGCTGGGATGGAAATGGCAGGAGACTTCTCCCATGGCCTCATCATTTTCACAGGAAGCCGAATACTTGTTCTGGCCTGGAGGAAAGAAATCCTATCTTGGAAAAAATCAAATCTCATATACACATTAAGACAAGTAAACAACTGACATTTTCTAGGATAATGGATTTCACTTGTATGTTCATTCCAAGTGATATTTACAACTAACCAATAATAAGGAAGCTTCACACAAGCAGAAACAAAGTGTGCTTATTTCCATTTAAAATGGAAGGTGTGTTGAGAATTTGATCTAGACTTAGGTAGACGGGTTTCTCTCCAAGCATGTAATCCAAATAATGCTGCTTCAACTTCCATAAATAAGGATGTTATGAAAAGGTGGTGTAAAACAACTTTCCTTCCATACTAAATCTTTTGAGAGAGAATAAATTATAATACTTGTATTTCTTATATGTTACAGATAACTGTAACCAGACCCTGATTTTTCTTCAATGGATGCCAAAAGTCTGCAGTCCATAAAGAGCAAAATTTAGTTTGCCTTAAAATATATGAAAAAGAGCCTCAAAATTTTCATCAATGAATCTAATTTCTTGTATCAGTTCATACATATGTCATACAATGATTCAAAGGAGACAATGAAGCATGTTGGAATGATAGTAATTTTGTAAATGTCATAGCTGAAAATAGATACATAATATGATTAGCAGGATGGTTTGTAAAGCTAACCAAATGTTGTGAACCAAAAATTAAACAGGAATGTTCAAGACCTAGTTGGTCTTGTTACTTCAGTAAAATACTTACAAAGAAAAGTTCCTTCTTCCTCTGGTTTAAAAGGACTTTTATTGTCATAGAGTCAAGGAAGCCATGTGCTTTCATTTACATAGATAGTGACTGATGGCTCAAAACAAGAAACAACTCTTAATAATAAAAAATTAGGAACATAACTCCAATAGATATAATCTTGTTGTGCACTTACCTGTGTGTTAACTATGGCTATCATTGCAAGGAACAAAGCTTGATAGTAACCTGTTGACAGCTCATTGTAACCATGGTTCTTGATTCCTGGCATAGTTGGAAGATGTCTCTCTATGTTTTCTGAAGAGGTATGTTCTGGCTCCTCTGGAGCTCCAAGTAATTCTGGGGATGGCTGGATCTCTTTGCTCCTCTAATGAGAAGGTGGACATCTTCTTGGTTAGATTCCAGGCTCTCTGCAGCTGAGCTTGTTGGCAGATGTGTGACATCTTGCCAAAATTTGATGTATTTATCTGAGAGCCAGAATTCATTATTTCCTGTGGAGAAAGAGCATTCCCTCTACCCCATCCTAGTACTACAGCTGGATAACATTCATTTTTTCATGACATCCTTGTAATATACAGGCTGATTAATAGCAGTTTTCTCCTTAAACACACATAATTTGTCTACAGGCATCTTTCCTTCCAAATCCAAATTCAAAATATTTAAATTAAATAAGGCTAAATATATTCTATTCCTGCTATGCTATTATATACTATTCCGTTTTTTTTTGTTTAACAAGTATACCTTTTAAAGTTCTATTTTGTCTATCAATTAAAGCTTGTCAGGTACTATTTCCAGGAATTCCAGTTATATGCTTGATCTAATATGTTTTATAAAATTGTTGACATTCGTTAGAAATATATGCAGATCTATTATCAGTTTTTATTGTTTGTGGAATTCCCATAACAGAAAAAGCTTCTAATAAGTAAGTTATAATAGCATCAGCCTTTTAAGAAGCTAATGGCATTGTCCATGAAAAATGAGAATAAGTATCAACAGAATGATGAATGTATTTAATTTTACCAAATTCTGAAAATTGGGTAATGTCAATTTGCCAAATTTCATTAGTCTTGACTTCTCTTGGATTTGTTTCTGTTGGTAAAGAGAGGATTGATATGAGCTGGCATGTTGGGCAAGATTTTAATATTTCTTTAACTGCTCTCCATGTAATTTGAAAATTTTGTCATGGAGAGAAAGAATTATTGTGATGGAGAGAATGTTCATCTTTAGCTCTCTGGACAGATCCTATAAAGACATCAATTTTCTCATTTCCCTTAGATAAAGGTGCTGGTAAGTTTGAATGGGCCCTAATATGGGTTATAAATAAAGATAATGCACACCTTCTAATTAATTTTTGTAGTGAATTAAACAATTGGAATAATTCTGAACCATCATAAGCACAATAGATTGAATCACTGAGGACATTTATTGTCTTCTCAGAAAAGTCTTCTAATAAACAATAATAGCAAATAGTTCACCCTTTTAAACACATTTAAAAGGAGATTGTTTAACTTTGTGAATATTCAACAAATATAACCAGCTCTTTCATCTTTATTAGCATCAGAAAAGAAATTAAGAGCTCCCTTTATAGGTTTAAAAACTACTGTTTTATGTGAAATCGAAGAAATTGTTTTGAGAAATTGCAGTCTTTTATCAGGAGGGTAATGATTATCTACCTTTCCAAAAAAATCTATTAAAGATGTTTGTCAATCTTGTGACATGGTAAAAGAGTCAGTAATCTGTTTAATAGTCTTGAGGACCACAATTCTATCTTGGTCCCAACCTACCATCTGTCAAAGATGTTATCTTCCTTGAATGATGACATGTGCTATTTTTTCAAAGTATAACTGAAGCTTTTTAACAGCCTTATGAGGCAAAAAGCACCATTCAATGAAATTAATATTTTGGATATTAAGTACTGTTGGAGAATGTTCAGATGAAAAACATATAAAATAAAATTACTGTTGTCAATTACTCTGTCTAATTAAGCTTCCTGAATAAGTTTTTCTAACCATTTAAGCTCTTCTCTGCTTCTGTGTTAAAGTTCGAGGAGTATCCAAATCAGTATCTTCTTCTAAAATGAAAGAAAATGACTTAAGGAATAAGGTGGAATACCCAATGAAGGGAGCATCCAATCAATATCTCCTAGAAATTTTTGAAAGTCATAAAGTATTTTTAAAGAATCTCATCTAATTTGTACTTTCTGATGAATTATTTTCAGGGCAGTGACTTTGTATCCCATATATTTCTATGGATCTTCTCTTTGAATTTTTTTCAGGAGCTACATGGAGCCAATATTCCTCAAAGAGTATACAAGGAAATTGAATGATATTATTTAAAATATCTTTGTCTGGATGATCAAAAAGAATATTGTCCATGTAATGATAGTAAATACCATCAGGAAACTGCAAAGCCAATTTCTGTAAAGGTTGCTGTACAAAAATTTGACACAAGGGGAGGCTATTCAACATCCCTTGGGGAAAAACTTTCCATTGATATCTCCTTGTTAGAGAATTATGATTTAAAAGTGGAATGGTAAATCCAAAATGATCAGAATCTTCTATGAGAGGGATATTAAAAATAAAACAATCTTTTAAGTCAACAATAATTATATGACATGTAATAGGAATTAATTCTGGATTTGGAATTCCTGGCTGAAGGGGGCCCAAAATTGGGAAAATGTCATTTAATTTTTTAAGATTTGTAAGCATTATCCATTTTCCAGATTTGGTGAATTACATGGAGAAACACTAGGCTTAATGTGATTTAATTGTAATTGTTCATTGACTAATTCGTGAAGCGCCTCCAGTTTTTCTCTTGTTTGAGGTCACTGCTTTATCCATAAAGGGTGTTGGATTTCCAGGTTAAGGGAAAAGTGGGGCACACAGCAGTAGCCGCTACTGAAAAGTAACTGGAAGAACTGGGCAACCAAGTTCAGTTCTATTACTGGCGTGGTGCGCAACATCCTGAGGTTCAGGTTTTTCTGGAGCAACAGTGTTATAACCCATATCTAACATCCTTATTTTTCCTGCTGAAGGCATAGAAGGAATAGTAATCATGGCTCCGCATTGTTGTAATAAATCTAGACCTACAAAGTAAGAGCAATTGGTGCCATATAAGGCTAAATTTGTGCTGGCTGCCCATAGGTACCTTGGCAATACAATGTTTCAAAATTTGTTCAATGTTAGACATTTTCCCAAGGCCTTCAAAAGTGGCTTGCACTCTCTGCCCTTTCTAGTGTGATGGCCAATTAAGAAGCAATTATTGAGACATAATCCCCAGTGCCAACTAAGCCTTCAATTTCTATCTGCTATTGAAAGGATACTTTACACCTCATCTAGAATCATTAAGAAAATTATGCCAAAAATAATGTCAATACATACAAATGCACCTGTTCATTCTACTGGAGTACCTTTTCTTTTAAAAATAATGAAGAAGTAAAAGCTGTGCAATTCTCTGTCCAACAATGTTGGAGATTGGTTTAGAGACTGTGACCATGATATATACCTCTCCTTTAAAATCTGGATCTATAACTCCCAAATGTACAAACAAGCCTTTAATAGTGGAGCTACTTCTCCCAATAATCAAAAAACAGAATCTTTAGGTATTGGGTCATAAAAACCTGTGTCAAGGTTGTAAGGTGTGTCTCTGGGAGTTAAAGTAATAGCCTCTACTATAGGTAAATTTAAAGCAGAAGAATCCTTTGTAGCATAAAATAATTCAGAAAAAAATTTTTGCAGGGTGCTGATGCAAAATAATGTATGAAGTCTTTATCTTGTTGTGAAATGCTAGAAGTGAATCATAAACAGCAGAAACTGGAATAAAACTGTCCTGAATAGTAGCTTTACCCTTGGATTTTAAGATGTCAATGTTTCTGGCAATGGCTAAAGAGGGGTTATGGTTCCCTCCAATTTCACTGGAAATGTTTATGTCACTTTGCCCATAGTGATTTCCTGACACCAGATGTAGGATGAATGGAAGTTTTTTTATTCCTGAGTGGGCAATAAATTGTTGCCTTGATCTTCAAGAGACCCGCATTAATTCATCCAATGTCTTCCTTTTTTACTGCAGTGTCACAAACCCAGGGTGGAGAGGATGATCAGGGACTTTCTCTATCTTTTTCATAGTGCAATCTTTACTGAGGTGACCAGTCATTCCACAATTATAACATTTAGGCTTGTTAACCTTAAAAGAAGCTGCCATATGAGCGCCAATTTGATCACCAATTAAAGCAGCTTGACAATATGAGAAACAAATATTTTGGCATGCTTGAATAAATTTTTCAATGGAAGCAGTCTCTTCATATCTAATTGGAGCCAAAACCTTCCAGCAATCATCACTAGCATTTTCATAAGCCATTTGTATGATAACCATTTCTTGAGCCTCAGGACCTGGGATGGCTCTGCAGATCGCTATACACAGTTTGACCAAGAATTCAACATAAGGCTCATTAGAACTCTAAATAATTTTAGTAAAATATTTACTCTCCCCTGGATCTTCTAACTTGGCTCAGGATTGGAAGAAAATGTCTCTAATCTCAACTAAAATATCATCAGAGATTTCCACCTGCCATTTCTGTATGCTAACTACTCCAGTGCCTGTTAATTGATAATAAGAAATTCCAAGATCATCGTTGCTCCTAGCAATAGCTTCTTTTTTCTTTCTTTCTTTCTTTTTTTTTTTTTTTTTGAGGCAGAGCCTCAAGCTGTCCCCCTGGGTAGAGTGCTGTGGCATTACAGCTCACAGAAACCTCCAACTCCTGGGCTTAAGCGAGTATCTTGCCTCCTCCTCCCAAGTAGCTGGGACCGCAGGCACCCGCCACAACGCCTGGCTATTTTTTGGTTGCAGCCATCATTGTTGCTTAAGTACAGGCTGGGGATTCGAACCTGCCACCTTAGGTGTACGTGGCTGGCGCCTTAGCCGGTTGAGCTATAGGCGCCGAGCCAATAGCTTCTTTTTTCCACCAAGAATCAAAAAGTAAATTCTTGGCAGGGGATAAAGCAGTTTTAGCAAGTCTTTCACGATCTCTAGGGTTGAGATTCCTGTCACCACAATATGAGAGCAAAAGGCCCTAAGTATAAGGAGCATTTGGCCCACAAGAAACAACAGCATCTTTTAATGTAAAAAAACTTTATATCACCCTCAGTGTATTGTAATGTTGCAATGTATCCAGCAGGGGGATATCCAACTCCTCTTTGATGGTTGTCTCCATCTCTCCTGCTGCAGCAGGAATGATGGGCACAATTAGACCTAGATTCTGGTTATTTGTTGGAACAGGATGCAAATTATATGTGTTGCATGGTACATCCAAATAATCTAAAAGTCTGAGATCTCTATGATTAGGAAAAATAGCCCTTCTTACATGAGTAGACTCATAATAATGATACTCAATGGTTGGAAGCTCAGGCTGCTGTGAAACCTCTAAAGGAAAAAGTTGCTTATTATTGAATCTATTGTTATCTGGTGATGGGGGTTGAGACTTTAATGGCTGTGGATTTTCAACAGAGGCTTAGTAGATTTTAAAGATCTTGTCTCATCCTCCAATATAGGTGTCAGAGGAGGAGGTGGTGGTAGAAAGTCAGAAACTGGAACTCATGGAAATGCAGGAGGAGGAACAGATAATGGAATGGTCATGTCTAACAAAGGCTCTTCAGGAGCAGGGGGCAAAACCCTGACCTTCTCCACCATATCATAACATTCTTTAAAAAAATTTTGACATCAGTTATTTTGTGGTAGAGAGATTGAATGGTGCATATAAGGAGGGTTCTTCAACTCCTACAGCACCATCATCAGAGGAACAGGAGTTTTGATCCCTTTCATTTTGGGGGGGTCTACTTTTCTTCCTGTTTGTCGTCCTGGGTAGCACAATCAGCCTTATTCAAAATGGGTCATTTAATAAGATCTGTGCACTGTCTGTCTCAGGATCAGGAGAAGTCTGGGGTTTCAATTTTATACTCATACCTCTGACAAAAGACTGTAAAGCTAATTTAACAAGATGATAACAGCACAAATATCTTTATCAATAATATTTCCTTTTTGTTGAAGCATTTTCTTTCTTCCTCTACTTCTTCCCAAGCAGCTAAATTAAATTGATTATGAGAGTCAGATGTAAATCATTAACAACAGGCCCTTGTACTGGAAAATAAATGACAGAAAGAAGTAGTTTTAATGGAGATACCCATAGTATCTAGTAATGTTCTTAACAACTGTATGCATTTATCCTCAACAATAGAAGAGGATACCCATGGTAATGAATAAAATCTTTTTTTGAAATATGTTGAGAGTTCTGAAATTTACAATTCAGCAACAAACCCTCCCAATTTTGCCAGTTTCCAGTAATAACCTTAAGGTCAGTGAACAGGAGTTCTGTAGAACCACTCAAATATATCCCGATCCAGCTTGTACCTTGCTCACTGCGCCTCATGTTGGTGTACCATGAAGCGCATTGTTCAGTGACACAGTGGAAAGTATTGCTAGACAAAATGATTGGATTAAAAAAAGGGCTGAGGCTCTGGTGGACACATAGCTGACACCCATGTTTATTGAGCTCCTTATAATCTTATCTAGTAGATGTTAAAAATAGCAAAAATAAGCAAAACAAGGTAAGATGTTAAAACTTCAAATAAAAACTCCAAATCATTACAAAACTGCTGTGAGCACAAGCACAGTTAAAAAAAAAAAAAAAGTCATTTTTACTTCAGACTTAACCAAAAAAGCACCAGGATGTCTGTTCCTGTTTGCCCATTTCCTTTAAGCTAAAACTGACAACTGTTGTGTAAGTGTAGGGGAGGTACAAGATACAGCAGCCCACTATCTCAGGAAGTGTTATCTCCAGTTCCAACCTGGAAAAACACACCAGGTATTTTATCTGTAAACATGTGACTATCTCCTGTAGGCAGATCTAAAAATACTCCCAGAATAAGAAACTTAGAGTCATATCTTTCAGGGAGCACTTGAGAATAAACTACCATGCTTAGGAATGGGGGGTTCTGCCCTTTCAAATGCCTCACCACATTTCAAGAGGGAACATTCAGTGACACACCTAAAATTTGAAACCAGCCCATTCTAGCCAAATAATAAAATCATAATGAAAGGTATAACTCAGAATTGTGTGCTGTACCATTAGGTCTGTCAAATCATTGTCCGATCATTTGGCTCAATTTCTTGTTCTATAATATTCCAGGTTAGTACTATGTAAAAAATACACTCTTCCATTTGTTCACAAATCAGTGACTTGAAAAAGAAAAGATGGATTTTTGAATCACTTGGCCATGGTTACAAAATAAAATTTAGGAATCAGGAATTGAATTTAGAGAAAAGTACCCCTGTCTTTTTAAGTGTTGGATGTCGACACAAATCCAGACAATAACTATGCATGCATAGCAGAAAAAAAGATTAAGCTTAAAGTTGGGAACCCAGGGTAACACCCTTGTGATGTCATCTATGGTGACCATGTATGACTTCATCCTGGAATGTCGTATGATTCAGGATTTGTCAAAAATACTCCTCTGAAATTTTCTGTTCACATCAGCTGATGATGTCCTGCAATTATTTGATCCAGGACATTTCTTCGCTCAACATCCACAGACAGTGAAGTGATCTCTCATTTGTGCCTTCTTGATTACATTAATGGCTGATATTCCATTCACTCTGCTGACACAAATGTTGAGGTTTTGTAGAGTGGGGAGACTCTTGTTGCATTCCAGATGCAAAGCTGCATAGAAACACTTAAATAGGATGTTCTTTGTTCTTTTTTTTTTCTTTCTTACAAAGAGTTTCACTTTGTCACTATGGGAAGAGTGCTATGCCATCACAGCTCACAGAAACCTCCATCTCCTAAACTCAGGTGATTCATTTGCCTCTCCTACAAATGTTCTTGAAATACAGGTGCCCGCCTCAATGCCCAGCTATTTTTTATTGAAGATTGGGACTATTTTCAAACTCATCACCTTTGTGGTGAGCCTCCACTTCAAACATCAAAATGAGATATTTTTCAAACTAGGTTTTTTTGCCAAGTGTAGTTCTTCATACCTCTCATTTTGGCAATTTTGGAGGCCAACTTAGTTGCATAGTCTGAGCTTCCGAATTGGATGTCAGCCTCAGCAGTAATGAGAGACCTAACTCTGAAGAATAAATAATATCCAGATATTATTCAGGTATCTGACTTAACAGCTGAGGGAATAGGTTAGCTTCATGAGAACATTTGAAGTTTGTTGTTAGCTCTTATCCCAGAGATCTCTACCAAAACCTCAAAACAAGACTCTGTCTCTATAAATAAATGGAGTGAAATATTTGTATTGGAGTTACTCCTCATTTTTACTTTTCTTTTTTACAGATACAGAGCCTTACTTTATATATCACTCTCAGTAAAGTTCTGTGGTGTCTATAGATCACAGCAACCTTCAAGTCCTGGACTTAGGCAATTTTTTCCACTCAGCCTCACTGGCAGCTGGGATTACAGGTGTATGCCACAATGTCTGGTTATTATTATTATTATTATTATTATTAATTTTTGACCCTGTATCTAGTTTTGCAAACTTTTCCCTAGATTCAAAGTGGAGAAATTATTGTTTCATAGGGAAATTTTTTTCCTAGAACCTATTAGTCAAGACTTCAGGTTTTACACAACTCTGACCCTTGGCACATTATATTCTTCTAGTCATGCTAAACTGTCCATGCAGTACATTCTTGACTCAAGACAGCTTTTTTCCTGCACACTAAAATATCCATATTATACACTCCACTTTTATTGTTGCATTTTTCAATCTGTGCCAATATTCCCTTGTCCCAGTCAGTCCTAGACCTGGAATCAGACATCTCTGGCTGACTCCAATACATCAAATTTACTGGAAGTCCTCTAAGGAAACAACCAGAAATAAACTTATTCTGAATCATTGTTCCCCTCTTCCCCCAAGCTCAATAAATATCCTCATTTATGTAGTTGTGTATTATATCTGCCTACCAACATTTCATCATAATTTTGCTCTTGGAAACTGTACCTAGCAAAATTTATTTATTTATTTATTTATTTCTCTCTCTCTTTCTCAATTTTTTGTTTGTATTATTAAATTTTAGCTGTGTACATTAATACTTTCATGTGGTACAGTGTACTATTTTTTTAAACAATTTGAAATATTTTCATCAAAGTGGTTAACATAGCCTTTATGTCATTTTTTTTATTATTGTGTTAAGACATTTATATTCATAATTTATAAAGTTCCACATGTACTCACATAAGATGCACCATAGGCATATTCCAACCAATCACCCTCCCTTCACTCATCCTTCCCCCATCCCTTACCCTCCCTCTCCCCTTTCTTCATATTCTTGGGCTATAATTGGGTAATAGTTTTTATATGAAAGCTATAAATTTGTTTCATTGTAGGAGTGAGTACATTGGATACTTTTTCTTCCATTATTTTTTCTTTTTTTTTTTTAATTAAATGATAGTTGTGTACATTATGGGGTACAGTGTGGTGATTTCATGTACAATTTGAAATATTTTCTCCAATTTATGAAATTTTTTGCTAAGAAGAATATTTTCCAGCTCTATCCATGTAAACATGAAGAAAGTAAAGACTCTATTTTTCTTTAAGGCTGCACAGTATTTCGTGGTGTACATAAACCACGATCCATTTGTGGGTCGATGGGGTCTTGGGCTTATTCCATGAAATAGCAATTATGAATTGGGCCACAATAAACATTCAGTTACAAACCTGTGTTGTAGTATACTTTTCAGTCTTCTGGATATATATGTAATAGAGTAATTATAGGATCAAATGGCAAGTCTATTTTTAGGTCTTTAATTGTTCTCCAGATGTCTTTCCAAAAGAAACATATTAATTTGAAATCCCATCAACAGTATGGAAGTGTTCTCTTTTCTCAACCACCATGCCAGCCTCTGAGATTTTGGTATTTTGTCATATGGGTTAATCTTTCAGGTGTTAGATAGTATCTCAGAGTAGTCTTAATTGGCATTTCTCTAATTATTAACAATGATGTGAATTTTTCATATATTTGGAGGCCATGTGCCTGTCTTTGTGAGTGACATTTCTATTCAAGTCCCTTGCCCACCCTGAGACGGGATCGCCTTTTCTCTTCTTCCTAATACATTTGTGTCCTCTGTGGATTCTGCTTATTTAAGCTTTTTTGGAGACATAACCAGCAAATATCTTCTCCCATTCTGAGGGCTGTCTGCTTGCTTTACTTACTGTGTTTTGGGCTGTGCAGATGCTTTTTCATTTTATGAGTTCTCAGTAGTGAATTTTTGATGTTGCATCAATTTCCCTAGGGTATTCCTTGTATAATTTTCCCCCAGGCTGATTTCTTCAAGTGTGTTTTCTACATTTTCTTCTAGTATTTTTATATTTTCATGTATTTAGTTTAAATATTTACACCAGAGAGAGTCTATCTAAGTTAGTGGTGAAAGGTGTGGGTCCAGCATCTGTCTTCTGCAGGTTGCCAGCCAGTTCACCCGGAACGATTTGTTAAATAGGGAATGTTTCCCCACTCATTTTTAATTGGCTTGTCAAAAATCATATAATGGTAAGCAGCTGGGTTCAACTCCAGGTTCTCTATTCTGTTCCATACATCTACCTCTCTGTCTTTGTGCCAGTACGATGCTTTTTAGTTCACTATGAATTTATAGTATAGTCTGACTTCTGGTAGCATCATTTCTCCTGATTTATTTTTATTTCTGAGAAATGTCTTGGCTATCTGACATAGCCATATAAAATGATTCCATACAAAATGAAGTATTATTTTTTCAAGATTTTTAAAGAATGAAGGTAGGGCTTTAATAGGGAATGATTAAAATTATATATTGCTTTGGGTATTATGGACATTTTAACAATGTTAATTCTTCCAAACAATGAGCATGGTATGTGTTTCCATTTGTTAACATTTTCAGCTATTTCTTTTCTTAGAGGTTCATAGTTGTCTGTATAGAGCTCTTTCACATTATTTGTTAGGTGAATTCCCAGATATTTCATCTTTTTTGGCACTATTCTGAACAGAATAGAGTTCTTGACAATTTTTTAGCTTGACTGTTGTTGGTATATATAAAGGCTATCAACTTGTGAGTGTTGATTTTGTAATCTGAGATGCTGCCATATTCTTTGTTCACTTCTAAGAGTTTTGTAGTAGAATCCCTGGTGTTTTCTAAGTATACAATCATATCATCTGCAAAGAGTAAAAGATTAATCTCTTCTTATATTAAGAAGTTTGATTGCTTTTTATTCCCTAATTGTGATCACTAAAATTTCCATTACAATGTTAAAGAGCAATGGAATAAAATAAGAAAATTCCATTGCTCTTTGACAAATATTAATTGTACATATTTGGGGGTACATAGTGATATTTTCCTACATAAAACATATAAAGATTAGGTCAAGTAATTAGTACTGATCTTATACATTTATCATTTCTTCATTTTGGGAATATTCAATAACTTCTTTCTAGCTATTTGAAACTATATTACTCTTAAGTGTATTGATCCTTTAGTGGTATAGAACAGTAGAACCACCTCAGCCCACCTAGCCATAAAGAAAATTTGTAAAGAATTTGTATTCTTTAACAAATTGTTTCCTATCCTCCTTTTCCCCTACCCTTCCCAAACTTGAATATCCTCTGTTCTATTTTTACTCCTATGAAATAATTTTTTTTAGTTTTCACATGAGTGAGAACATGCGGGGATTAATATTCTGTTCCTAGAAATTTTCAGCTAATATACAGTCCCCCATTTCTATTCATGTTGTTGTGAATGACAAGACTTCTTTTTTTTTAAATGGCTGAATAGTATTTTATTATATATACAGAGGGTTCCAAAGAATGTATACACATTTTAAGAAAAGAAAAAAATATTAAAATTATAACACTTAATGTATACTGATAACATTCATTATCTTTTATTGTGTCTCTCTTATAATTATGGAAGTAAACATGACTTGAGTAAAAAAAAAGAAAAAAAACAATGTTAAAGAGCAATGGAGACAATGGAAAATATTGCCTGATTTCTGATATCAGTGGAAATTATTTCAATTTAACTCCATTCAATACGATATTCTCTTTGTCTTTTCTCTAGATGTCCAGAATCAATTTGAAAAATACGCCTTTATACCAATTTTCTTACATGTTCTGATCATGAAAGGATGCTGCCTAACGTTAAAAGCTTTTTCTACATCAATTTTTAAAGCTTTTTCTACATCAATTTTTAAAATTTTTTATATGATGAATTACATTTACAGATTTACGTATGTTGAACCAGTCTTGAGTTCCTGGGATAAAACGTACTTGGTCATGTTTTATAATTAGTTTGCTTTGTTGCTGGATTCTGTTAGTTAGGATCTTCTTGACTATTTTTGCATCAATATTCATTAGTGATATTATTCTGTATTTTTCTATTCCTGTTGAGCCTTTTCCTGGTTTAGGGATCAAGGTAATTTTTGCTTCATAGAATGTGTTGGGTACTACTCCTTCTTTTTCTGTTTTGGAAGATGTTAAGTCATTTAGTTACTATTTCGTCTCTAAAGATTTAATAGAATTTTGACATGAAGCCATCTGGTCCTGTGCTTTTCTTTTTAGGGAGATTTTATATAGTTGATACTATCTCAGAGCTTGATATAGGCCTATTCAACATTTGTACCTCCTTCTGACTAAGTCTTGCAAGGTGGTTTGCTTCCAGGTATTGGCCAATTTCCTTCAGATTTTCATATCTCTGAGAATATTCATTAAGGAGTTTTTTAGTATCTGAGGGGTCTGTTGTTATTTCATCTTTACCATTTGTGATTGATGAAATGAGAGATTTTGCTCTTTATGCTTTGGATAGGTGGCCAAAGGTTTATCTATTTTATTGACTTTAAAAAAAAACTTTTTTATTTATTGATCTATTGTATAATCCTTTTGTTTTCAATTTCATTTAATTCTACTCTAATTTTGTTTATTTCTTTTCTTCTGCTGGGTTTTGGTTCTTCAGTTCCCAGTTGATTAAGATTTCCCATTAAGTTTTTAACTTCCTCTTTTTCTATTCTCTTGAGGAAGGCTTGCATTATTATAAATTTCTCTCTTGGGATTGCCTTTACAGTATCCTAGAGGATATGGTAAATTGTGTCTTCATTATTATTTTGTTCCAAACATGTTATAATTTCCTCCTTTATATCCTCCCTGACCCACCTATCATTAATCATATGGTTATTTAACTTCTACGTTTTTGTATTAGTCTGTAGATTCCTGTTGTTACTGAGTTCAATTTTTATTAAATAATTGTCTGAGAATATGCATGTGATAATTTCTGTACTTTCAAATTTACTGATGTTAGACTTGTGGCCTAAGATTTGGTCAATTGTGTAATATGTTCCATGAGCTTATGAAAAAAAAATCAGTTTAATTGTGTTAGAATAAAATGTTCTGTAGATGTTCATTAAATCCAAATGCTTAATGATTAAGTTTAAATCTAAAATTGCTTTGCTAATCTTCTTTTAGTAGGATCTATCCAACACTGCCAAAGGAGTATTAAAATATCTGACTATGCTAAAGCTGGAAGAAATCAAGTTGCTTATATCTATTAGAATATCTCTTATAAATTGTGGTGCATTTAGGTTGGTTGGATATATACTGATAAATAAAAACACATCATATTGAGTATTACCCTTAACAGAAATAAAGTGACCATTAATATCCTTGTTTACTTTTGTTGGTTTAAAACCTAATGTATCTCAATTTCTGACATCTCAGCCATCTGTTTATGGATGTGATCTTCAATTGCAATAACTGCTTTTATCTGATTTCCATTTGCCTGGAGTATTGATGAGCATCCCATCAGCCTGAGTCTTTATTTATCCTTTAAGTTAAGTTGGGATAATTGTATTCAAAAGATGCCTGGCCTGAATTTTTTTATCCAGTCAGCCAATCTGTGCCTCTTTAGAGGGCAACTCAAGCTGTTCACATTGATTGAGAATATTGATAAGTCTGGCAAAATTTTGGGTGTTGAGTTTTTCAAATGTCCACTGGACATTTTAAATTATTTTACCATTTTGGAAGTTGGAATTTGATCAAAAGTTTCTGTGTGAATTTACTTTTGTGGTGGAGGATTGTGTTGGTCATTATGGAGGATGGGTCTGAGAATATCCTGGAGAGCTGGTCTAATTTGGGTAAATTTCTGCAACCTGTGAATGTGATTAAAGTATTTAATTTCTCCAACACAAATGAAATTCAGTTTAGCTGAATACAGGATCCTGTGTTGAAAATTTATTGTTAGGAGATTAAAAGTTAAGGTCCACCCTCTTCTAGCCTGAAAGTTTTCAGCAGAGAGATCTGCACTCATTCTAATATTCTTCCTATTGTAGGTTATGGTTTGCTTACATCTAACTGCTTTCAGAATTTTCTCTTTAGTGAAGTTAATTATTATGTGCCTGGGGAATGTGTTGTTCAGGTTGAGTAGGGCTGGGTTTCTGAAACAGTCTGCTTTCTAAATTTCAGAATCTTATGGCATTTCAGGAAAACTCTTTTTCATAATTTCATGGAGAAGATCCTCTGAGTTTTGTGATACAATTTCATTGGCTTCAGGGATTCCTATAAGGGGAATATTAGTTTTCTTAGAATTATCCCAGAATTCTCTGAGAGAATGATTCATTTTTGTCCTCCATTTACCTTCATCTTTGACCACCTTTGTGCATTAAAAAGCTTTCTCTTTATTGTCAGAGATCCTTTCTTCTGCCTGCTCCATTGTGTTACTGAAGTATTCTCCCATATTTTTTTATGTCTTTGGGAGCTGCTAGCTCTTGCCTCAATGTGTCATAGTCTTTGGTCATTTTATTTTTGAAATCATTGAATTCTTGAGACATCCTTTGAATAATTTTAAATTATAATTCCCTACTTTCCTCCTTATGTTAATCTTATTTGCTATCCAGATTCTGTACTCAATTTCTGACATCTCAGCCATCTGTTTATGGATGTGATCTTCTATTGCATCTGCCCCACTACCTTGGGGGAGTTGATGTTCTCTATTATTCAAGTTACCAGAGTTTTTCTACTAATTCTGCCCCATGCTGAATTCACACCTTTTAGAATCCATACCAGAACTGTTCCATCAGTGGCTGCCACCAGAGAAGATACCAGCTTCCTCTGATTTCCCAGAGAGGCAGAGCATGTCTGTCTGGAAGAGCCTCAGCAACGTGAGCCTTATTGTTGCCTCTGATGCGGCTGTTGCTCTTCACATTGAGGTTCCATCATTCTAGTGTGGTTCTGTCTCAACTGACCATACTATTCTAGATCTCTGGGTGCTGGCTGGTGGTGTCAATAGCACATGGCTCTGGAAAGCAGTTCTGGGCCCACCCAAAGCTGGTGCCTGAAACAGGGAACTTAGTTGACACCTGCAGGACTTGTGTAGCTCTAGCAGTTCTCAACTGGTGAAGTAGGGATTGGTGCCACCCTGGCAATGTGCATGGCTATAGCAGGTCTGTGGCTTCAGGGCCAGAACTGGGCACTTGGTCCCACAGGGGTGGGGGACACTGATCTTGGGCCCCTCACTGTCTCTGTAGGCGTGAGGGAAGGGTGAACTGGAAATTCAAAATGGCTGTAGAAACATTTTAATTTGAAGTATTTCTTCCTGGTGAGAGAGTTTTCGAAATCTCACCAGGGTCTCTCAAGGGGATTACACTTACCTCCTTGTAGCTCTCACATGTGGGATGAGATACTAGGTTCTCAGTTCACCACTTGCCTTTAGGAAACTTACAGGAGCAGATGAAGAGAAAACAAAGAGGAAAACACAACTTTCCTGAGGGAGGGGATGAAACTTTTCCTTTGAGATACATTATGTACTGTTGATTGCTTTCTTGGAGTCTCAACTTGCCTCAGCACAGGTGTCCTGCAGATATCACTCTTCTTTCTTGGCTGGGCTCCAAGACTTCAACTACACTGGGTATTTTCTGGACATTGTCCTTTCCTCTTAACCAGAGCTCATGTCAAAGACTGGCTCCTATCAATCATCTTGCCCCTCCCCCTCTTTCTTTTCTTTTTTCTTTCTTTCTTTCTTTCTTTCTTTCTTTCTTTCTTTCTTTCTTCCTTCCTTCCTTCCTTCCTTCCTTCCTTCCTTCCTTCCCTCTTTTTTTCCCTTCATTATTTTTCATGAGACCAATTCTAATTCTGTTCCCCAGCTTAAATTGCCTGTGAGCTCAGCCTTGCACACAATTACTTCCAATTCTTCAGTTGAAGTGATCCTTCTGCCTCTAGAGTAGCTGGAACTGTAGGTAAAGAACAGAATACTTGACTACCCTTTCCATTTGGGTAGAAAAACATTGGAAGATCAGGGCAGAAGTTGTCTTTCTGCTGTTCAATTCAACCTTGTCTCTAAAATGGGAGCTCAGGGATCTGCCCAATTAGGCTACCCAGAGTATCAAAGTATTGTAGTCATGGACGGGGTAAGTCATTGAGCTGTAATTAAGAAATGAGCTTATGGGGACTTTGATGATTGTCTACTCCCCAGGCCTTGGTGACACATAGTATGTCAGGACTGTTTTACATATCTGTGACGAGCAGTTGCAAAAAGCTAAGTATGGATCTCTTTTATCTTTATAAGGTTTCATTAGTTAATATATATTATATGTGTGATCCAACATAAATCTTCAAAATGTATTGTGGCCAAGAGGACAAAAGTTTAGACACATCCAGTATGGATTTCAGGATTGATAGAATTTTAAAGATAACTGATATCTCCAATGATCATCGTAAATAACTACCGGTATGGAATACACTATTGGACACAATGCCCCACCAAATTTCAAGAGGGAACCTTCAGTGAGACAGCTATCATCTGAAGCAAGCCTATTCTAGAGAAAGAAATGAATCTTCATTAAAAGAACAAGTAGGAATTGTGTGATTTAACCTTACATCTGTCAAATCATTGTCCAATCATTGGGCTCTATTACTTGTTCTGTAATATCCAAGGGCAGCACAAGGTAGAAATCACACACTTCCATTTGATTTCAAATCTTTAACTTGAAATTAATAGGGTGGGTTGTTGAATCCCTTGTCCATGTTTTCACAACAAAATTAGGGAAACAGGAATTGAATGTGGAGAAAATAATCCCAGTTTTTTGTAGCAGTTTAAACCCAACAACAAACCTAGACAACAACTATGCATGCTTAGCAGGAATAAATGTAAGCTTAAAGAGAGTAAGCCAGGGCAACAGTCATTGTGATTTCATCCAGGGTGACTATATAGTGATTTTGTCCTGGAATGTTGTGGGATCCAGCCTTATGGTCAAAGATACTAACTGGACTTTTCTGTTCACTTCAGCTGGTATCCTAAAGTGTTTCATCATTGACATTTTTAGCCCACCATCCACAGACAGAGAAATGACCTCCCATTTTGCATTCTAGCTGCCTAGAGACAGCTTTCCTTTTTATTTTTTGAACAGAGTTTCAATTTGTCAATTTTGGTAGCCTTCTGTGACATCACAGCTCACAGGAACCTCCATCTCCTGTGCACAGTCGATTCTTTTGCTTCTGCCTCCCCAGTATCCTGAAATACAGGTGTCCATCTCAATGCCCAACTATGCTTTCTGTAGATTGTCAGAGACAAATTTTGAATCTACTATCCTCATGCTGAGCCACTTCTTCAGACATTGAAGATTAGATATTTATCAAACTAAGTTTTGTGGCCAAGGGTGCTTCTTCATACATCTCACCTTTACAATTTGGGATGCCCAGTCATTTAGATTTTCTGGGCTTCTAAATTGGAGACCAGTCACAGCAAAGTGAGAACCCATCTCTGAAATATAAAAAGGGGCCAGATGGTATGCAAGTTCCTGCCATGCCAGCTGAAGGAATAAATTCACTTGATGAGAAAGCTCAAAGTTTGCTCTGAGCTATGATACCAGGGTAGTGGAACATATGAAAAAAAAAAAAAACAAAGGCTCTATATTTATAAATAAATGGAGAAAAACATTTCAATTGCAGTTATTCCTCATTTTTCCTTTTTTAAAAAATAGAGACAGGGAATAAATTTACTTAAAATCATCAGTAATGTTCTGCAGTGTCTATAGATCACAGCAACCTCCAACTTCTGGGCTTAGTCAATTTTCTTCTCTCAGTCTCCACAGAAGCTAAAAGTACAAGTGCACACCACAAGGCCCGGCTATTATTTTGTTTTGGCACTACAGATCTAGTGTTAAGAATTTTCCCCTAGTTTAGATGTCAACTGGAGTTATTTTTCTCTCATAGGGAAATTTTTTTTCCTTCAACCTCTCAAGATCAGATTTTACACAACTCTGAACCTTTGATATCTTAGATTCTTGTAGTCACTCTAAATGGCCTACACAGTGAATTCTTGATGCAAGTCAAGTTTTTTAATGAACATTAAAATATCCAGATTCTACACTCAACCCTTTCTGTTGCAATTTTCAATCTGGGCCAGTGTTTCCTTGCCCTAGTTGGTATACGACCAGACACCAGAAATCTCTGCACAGCTTCTACCAATCAGATCTACTGGCAGTCTCCTAAGGAACCAACTGCAAATAAACTTGTCCTGACTTATTGTTACATTCTCCCCCCAGAGACCACAGTAAATCTCATCCTTCATGTAGTGAGGTACTCTATCTGCCTATTGACGTTTTCTCAAAATTTTGTTGGTGAAACATAGAGAAAATTTCAAGACTGTTTTACATATCCATGGTGAGATATTATTGCAAGTACCATGGATGCCTTTTACCCTTGACAGGCTTCATTAGTTATTGTGTATTATATGTGATACAACATAACTGTTTAACATGCATTCCATTTGATTATAATTCAATGACTTGAATAGGAAAGGATGGGTTGTTGAATAC